>JABUQX010018932.1:0-20000 GCA_015478945.1 Trachelipus rathkii
TGATCCTTGCGGCGGTATTCTTTAATAAAAAAAACAAAAAAAAAATCTATATATCTAATAGAAAGTCTATTTATTTAACGAGTAACGCTATAAAAGGTCTTAAAGTAGACTTTCTCCTCCAATATACTATATAATCCATTAACAAATAATTTTTTGTTTTACATTTTCCTATCTAAAATTTTACTCGGATTCCAAAAAATGTATTCCTTTTCGCTTTAGCTATTGTAGTTTTTTGAGATATGATTTTTTTTTTTCATTTCGACCCTAAAGCGTCTATTTATGATCATAGAGCTACCTGTTTTGAAAATTTTTTTTTTGACCGCAGCTCCCGTTCCGTGTGCGGGCGTTAAAAGTAACTTCCATTATATATATAGATAATATATATATATATATATATTATATATAATATATAATATATATATATAAATAGTATATATATATATAAACTCTGCCTACCCAAGTGTATTCTTCAAGAGGAGACATAGTATATAATATATATATATATATATTATATATATATATTATATATATTAATATATATATTATAATATAATATATATATATACTATATATATATATATATAATATATATATATATATATATATATATATATATATAGGCCAACAACACCAGGAAAAAAATTAGAATTTTTAAGAAACTTAAATTCGAATACGAGTTCAAATCCCGTTCCTATTTATAAAACTAAGAGACTCAATTTTTAAGAGCGCACAAAATCAGTAATAAATTAATATTAGTATTTAATAATGAAAAAAAGCTACTATTAACTAAACTCCAACTCCACAACAGAACATTCTCACTAATAACAGGAAAATAAAAACTACTAGTCTGCCGAGGCAAATTAGCTACTAGCCTAGGAGTCTGACTCAAGCGATACGGCATACTCTGTTGGAAAAGAATGAGTCAATGATTCTATATGAAAATATGAATTAAATAAGTCGGTATAAGAGATGATCAAGTTATTATAAAATTTAATTAATTTAAATTAAATTATTATTGTTACCTTATTAATAAATATTATTATTATTTCTTGCTAATGTAATTTAAATTGGGATTCACTTCTTAAACAAACATGACTACTAATGAGTCGGTCGGCGATATAAAAGAAGTTGCCTAATAAATATAGGGGAAAGAACTATTTTTTGACTCAGAGAAAATAAGAGTTGCCACCAATCCCCCTAATATTAAAAAAGGGATCGAGTTTAAGAAATTTAAGTCGGCGGCTTATCATTGAGCCTTCGAACGAAATCAACACACACACACACACCACACACAACACACACACACACACACACACACCACACACACCCACACACACCCAACACACAACACACACACACACCCACACACACACACACACCCACATATATATATATATATATATATATAATAATATATATATATATATATAAATATATACTATATATATATAGTATATATATATATAATATATATATAACCTTTCTGTATTACGACTCCGTCAATTTTGAATTTTTTTTTTATATTTTTTTTTTTTTTAATTAAATTTCTAGTAATATGATCCAACAACCAACTTTCATGGATAACGGACCATGATTCAAAAATAATAGGGACCCTTTCCGCTTTCGACTTTCCGTCAGTTCTAATTTTTTTTTTTTGTTTTGTTTTTTTTTTAAATATATGATTTTGTTTCTTTTTCAAGCGAATTTAAGTGTTTACGGAACATGCTTCAAAAAAGTTCAAATATTTAAATAATTTTATTTTTAAAAAAGTAATTTTTAAGTGTTAAAATTTATTTTTTTTTTGTTTTATTTTTTTGGGTGTTTTTCAAACTAAAAGAATACCCAAGGGTAAACCCGCAAAGATGGCACCAGGAGCTGCGGCTCTCGCCTTCCGGGAAAACGACATCGTAGGGACTATTGGCCCCCCACCTCCGGGGAGGTCTCCGGACCCCCGCCGCTCTTGGTATTGGTGATGTCGCGGGGGTTCACTCCGCCCCTCCCCTACGGGGTATTGGAAAACGCCCCCCCCCTGCTGCCTCTGTCCCCCCGTTCTGCCGAGCCCCCTAATAAAGATATATATATATAATATATATTATATATATATATATATTATAATATATATATATATATATTGTATATATATTTATATATATTATATATATTACACTTTTGTAATAAGCTTTATTAACGCTGATTCCAAACTATGTTAATTGGTTTTTTCTTCTGGTTAGTGCTCGGTACTTTTCGTGATATTTCATTTTTTGAAAAAATATTTTAACATTAATGTGATTTTTAAAAATTATTTAAAATGTTTCCATATTTTGGAATCATGTCCGTTACCACTTGAATTCATTGTTAGTATCATAGAGTAACAATTATATTTAAAAAAAAAAAAAAAAAAAAATCAAAACTGACGGAGTCGAAAAACAGAATAGACCTAATATATACGTATAATATATATATAATATATATATATATATAATATAATATATATATTATACTAGATATATATATATATATAAATATATATATATATAGTATATAATATTATATATATATATAATTATATATATATATATATAATATATACTGACCATTTAATATTTTTTTTGTTTCACTAGCAAAAGTAGGCTTCGATCATGCCCACAATTACTAAATAATATTTGGATACTATATATACTTGTATAATAAATTTATTAATTTAAACTTTGAACAGACCGTTCAAATGCTTGATTACATATAACAAATGATTTGCATATTAAAACAAGTCTACATCGAAGAAAAGAGGCACACTTGAGATAGGCTTTTTGGTGTCATTCGTTCTCATCGCATCCTTCCACTGAAACGTCTGGCCTTCCATCAACTTCAGATTCTACACCAACTACATCACTATCACCGTCTGCAAAGCAGAAGGGATTGTGTTGTAGATTCAGCATGATTGAAAGATTAGCCAAACATTCCATTATGGTCGGACGAACGAAAGAGGAAGTCGGCATCCTCAAAAATAAAAATATTTGTATTAAAAATCTTATATTTCCATTTCTTTTCAATCATATACTGTACGTACTAAGTATATATTTAAAAGTAAACATTGTGCAAATTTCACTTTCTATCATTATTTTATAGTTAGTGTTATCGCACATTTAATATATATTAATTTATAACATAGTACGTAATTTTGCTTGAAGCGCTCGCGAGGCACAAAAAAAAAACTTAATTCACTTAACGGCGAGGGTCCGGTCCCAATTACGCCGTTATTGATAGTTACTACTGTATAGTATATATTTTCCTTTCTCTGCGGATATTCACCTACCGAGTAGGGTCTGGATCGCATCCCCCTTAATAAGTCATTGTTCACTTTATGTATAAAATAACGCTTGATTTATACAAGCATGCCAAAGATACGGAGAAGATCATGCTTTTATATGATCCAACTGACAAAGAAAACATCAAAATATATAGGAATATTTCCTGTTTGTATTATGATACTAAACACTAATTATTTATTAAAAATATTGAAATTTAAATAAAATTATTTTTATTTTGATAAAATCTACAAGTAATTAAATTTTTCATTATGATTTTTATATATATAGGTAACTATTAAATACTTTTTAGGTAATAATTAATTTTTTAAACCGAGTTTTTAAATTATCAATATAAGTTAATAATAATAATAATAATAATAATAATAATAATAATAATAATAATAATAATAAATAATAATATAATAATAATAATAAAATAATAATAATAATAATAATAATAATAATAATAAATTTGGAGTTTCCTCTTCTCTTTGCTTACTTATTGTCTAGTTTTCTTTACAAACGCTCAATATCGGCTGTTGTTGATGGGGCGACTTCGTCTTCCTTTTCTGTCACAAAAGTGGTGTTCCTCAGGGGTTCTGTCTATCTTCTACTTTATTCCTACTTTTCATTAATGATCTTTCAACCTGCACATCTAACTCTATTCCCTCTCATATGCGATGACTCGACCCTTCATTCTTCAACTCTTTTCAATTCTGCTCCGCAGTTAAAATTCTAGGATTTGGCTCTCGTCCGTCAGCTGTACATCTTTTTCTCGCTGAGTCTGGATTAGAATTTTTTTTTTTCCGGGTGGGGTCGTCTGAACCCTTGTGAAATTCAATTCGTTAAAAAACTCAAAACTTCTTCAAATCTCCCTGCTCTAAGACACCTTCTAACTTCCTATCTCTTTCGACGTTCTCTCGTCTCTCCTGTTGACAATATAAAATCCTTGGCCTTAACATAAACAAAAAAAATGTTCTTGGAAATCTCACATCACAACGGTTTCTAAGGCGGCCCCCAAAGAAACTTGGAGTTTCTGTTTAGACTGCGAGACTTTTTTTCCTCTCACAGTTATTCCCAAGGTTTTTTAAAAACAAGGTACTCATCCGCCCTGTATGGAGTAATTGCTCTCATATCTGGGGGGGGCCTCAGGTTTCACCCGGCTTTGGATAGGGTCGAGTCAAAGGCAAAAAAGACTTATAAACTGTCCCGTTCTTTCTAGTTCACTTGACCCTCTATCTTTGCGGCGAGATGTTGTGCTTTATCTCTTTCTAATAGGTACCGTAGCGGCCAAGTGCTCGAGGGGGAACTTTCCACCTCGCGTGCCACCACCTTTTAAGACGCCTCGTACACAAGGGGTTGCTTGTGTCGGCCACACAGTATGTGTTGCATATTAGCCAACTCCAGACTAGTTCGCTGCGGTGCCTCCTTCTTTCCTGCCACCTCTGTTCTGTGGAATTCTCTTCCATCTTCTGTGTTTCCTACTCAATTTAATCTCCCTCACTTTAAGGGCCCGCGTCTGTTGCTCATCTGCCGTAAATTTTGCGTTAGTTGAAGTTTTGTTTTTAAACACCCCCTCCTTGAATGGGGCTTTGCCCGTGAGCGGTGGTGATAACTGTAATAAAAAAAAAAAAAAATGATTGAACTATATTACACTCTATTACACTCTACATTACACTATCATTTTCAAAATTACTAAAAATTGGATGAAAAAAAACAGCCTCGAAGAAGCCAGTAATAGCCCCCCCCCCCTTCAAGCGCACCTCCTCCACCAGCGCTTCGGAGTTGACATCCTCCGCTGTTAGGGGTTTGGGCAGTAACGAATTTCATACAAGTGGCATTCAAATAGATACATAAAAATATATGTTTTTAAAAGAAAAAAGTACCTATTCTCACTTTTGAGCTTCATTTTTTAAAATTATTTTCATGTTTATCCTTTCGTTAAAAATTCTGAATTTTTGATTTCTTTACACAAAATGTCTTTTATTTTTGGTGAAGTAAAAAAAATCATGTGCTTTTGCAATGACTACAATGCAACATCGAACTCCTACGCTTCACAAGACGGATACAACTAAATTCAGCAAATGAGAGGCGCAACGAGGGTAAACTGCAATGGATGAATCCCTAAAGGGTGTGTGTGTGCTTGTACTCCGTTGAAGGCACCCAATATCGCTGCAGGTCCGTCATATCATTGGTCTCGAAGGTACTCTGTATCAATGCCAAACAATCCAAAACTTTCTAAAATTAGATCAGCCAGTTCTGTTTCTGTTAAATCACATGTAGGAACAAAATTTAGAAAAACTTCACATAGTTTTAGTGTTTCAGTATTAACTAGCACAAATGGAAACTTGCTCAATGCCGGAGATATCCGAAGTTTCATCTACGAGAGCTGCAAAACATTTAACATTTAGCATTGATAACAATGTCTACAGCTTGCATCAACAAAATAGCATTGCAGGCTTCTATTTGTGGACTAGGATATTTATAACCTTTTCCATCTAAAGAAGTCCAGATTGACATACTTTGCTCTATAAGTAGTGTTGCCGAAGTTTCTTTCATTATTCTTGGGTTCTTTGACATAGATATTTAACCAGAATCTCGATGCTACGAAGAGCCAATCGTTCGTGACAACACAGTAATATGCTTAATTTATTGAAAGTCGTCATTTCTTGTTCTTCAATGCATTGTTGTGCTTTCCTAAATTAATTTCTGCTATGTTTGAACATTTAGGCCCTTCCCATGCTTTGCTCAACTTCCTACATCCGCCTGGCAAACGATCCTTGGTTTTTAACGAAGGCATGGAGCGTAAATTTTCCTATTGCTTTTTTCAATTTGGAGAAATCTTTCTTAACGAAAGCGCCAATGTTCTGTGAATAACAACCAGCACCTCCTACAGGAAGTAATACGCAAATCTGTTGCCTTATGTGTATTTTCCATGCGCTAATATAACTAACAAGGAAAGAGTTACAGCAACTGATACTGAAAGCGAAGCACATAGGTTTCCTTTTTCAGCATTACTGGTAGAGTGTAACCTTTTGAACGTGTTATGTTACGGGATAGGAAAAATCTTCATTGGTTTCATAACGTTGTCTAAAATTTCCAGTGTTTTCGTCCAGAATACTTTGGGAGCGTTCTGGTTTCATGTACAAGTTATAGTCAATTAGGTCTGGATTCCATTCTCCAAGATGTGGAAGTTCGGGTATAAGTATTAAAGCGGTTCTGTGGTTTTATAGAGCACTAGAAATTTCCTTCACTCTCGTTTTTGCCTTTTCTAATTAAAAAATTTATATGGAAAGCTGCTGATTTAACATCATTTTTTTTTTTATTTCAGCCATTTCTAGTACCAAGGTTCGACTTTATTGATTAAATATTACACAGAACACTTACAAAATAATTATATTCGCACTCAAATAAATAATAATAATTTAATTTTTAATAATCAATAATAATAATAATAATAAATAAATGATAATAATAATGAATAATGAATATTAATAATAATATAATAATAATAATAAATAATAAATAATAATGTAAATAATAATCAATAATAATAATAATAATTATAATAATAATAATTATAATAATATATAATAATCATTAATAATAATAATTAATAAAATAATAATAATATAATAAAATAATAATAATAATAATAATACTTAATTAATAATAATAATAAGCCCCTATTGGCCGTGTAAATACTTTAATATACAGTATTGTTACACGGCAGTAGGGGCTGCGGCGACGGGGAACAAGAAGGGGGGGACGTTTTCACCATACCCCGTAGGGAGGGGGAGGAACCCCGCGCAACCAAATACAAAGAGGGGGGTTCCGGAGACCCTCCAAAAAAAAAAGGGGGGGGGAAAAAAAAAATAAAAAAAATCCCTGTCGTTCCCGCGGAAGGCCGAGAGACCCCCCGACCTGCATCGGTGCGGTATACCCTTGGGTTCCCATTAGTTTAAAAAAAAAAAAATAAAAAATAAAATATAAACTCGGCAACCATTAAAAAGTTGCAAAGCGATTTAAAGTACCACGAAAGATGGTCTCTGAGTAATTATATTTCTTTTTCTTTCTTTTCTTACCTTCCTCTTTGCCCAAGATTGGGGGTGGTGCTGTAGCAAGCTCGGAAAAGAAAAGCCGTAGGAGAACATGACAAACGTCGAAAAGAAAGCTCCAGCCCTTACGCCCCTTTGTACCATTAATTAGTGAGAGCTCGTAACAGACAGAAAATCCACCCTAGAGATTCACGAGACCGCGACGGACCCTCACTATGGTAATCGTCAATGTAAGGGTTATCCTGGGCCCCAGGTGGGCAAAACATGCCCATACAAACCCCGCCATTTTCTCTCTAATCTGCCCTTTATTCTCGCCTCTGCCAAACCTTAACATTTCTCTCCTTCAGACATTGGTTCACCCGACTCAATCCACTTTCTCGTCGGTCTCCCAGCGGTCGTTCCCAACACACTTCACTATACATCGCTTAACACCGACTTTCATTCTTCTTTTCCAATGACACCATCCAAGCATACTTTCTTTATTCCTCATTTAATCCTTTCTTCACAACCAACACTCTCTATGTTCATATCCTCACTTTATTATTCTTTTCAAACTAGCATGCCCCTAAGATTGTCAATCTGAAACATTGAACTTTAGATCTATCCTTCTTATTCCAGACCATAGTCTCACTACATACAATAACAGGTAAACATACCTCATGTAAGACTCTAGCGCACTCAAGACGTTAGTCCCTTTACATTCACTCAACGTTTTATTGCACGAGCCATTCCTGCCATTTCACAATTTCCTACTACTTACTCTGCATCATCGTTCCTTTCTCATCAACACATTTAACTCAGACACTTGCTCAGCTGCTCATTATCTAAGATAACTTCACACTCTGAACTGTCTCAACTCAAACCATATGACTTACTCTATCTTACGTTTAGCTTTCAACCCTACCTTTTACTACATGAATTCTCAGCCAATCCTCTCTAAAGCTCTCTTCAGATCGCCACACAAAACCAAATTATCCGCATATAATAAGGTAGGGCACCCTCCACTCTCTCCATTCTCCATCTTCTAACACATTTCTGCATCCCCACTCGATTCTTCATAACATCATATCACATTGAATAACTCAAGGAGACATAACACAACGTGTCTCACTCCGCTATTATCCTAAACAATCACCATATGACACCATTTATTTTAATTATATTAAAAAGTAAAAAAAAAAATAAAAAAAATAAAAAAACATTGCTTTTCTGTTTACATATATAATTTAGTAAACTTTTCTTCTAAATAAACTTTTCTCTAAAGTCTATAGTTTTTCCTTCCTTTATGGTAACCTTCACCTATTATATATATATATATATATATATATATATATATATATATTATATATATATATATATATTATTATATATATAATATATATATTATATAATATATATATATATATATATATATAATAAATATATATATTATATATATATATATATATATTATATATTATATATATACTATATATAAATATTTATTTATATATATATATATATATATTACTATATATTATATATATATATATATTATATATATATATATTATATTATTATATTATAATATATATATATATATATATTATTTGCACAGGTCTGATTTTTTTTTGATATATCTAAAAATTTATATATGAATATAGAAAAATCGATATTGCGATATTTTTTTAAACTAAAGGAATACGTAGGGTATCCGCATTAGATGACAAGCAACATTACTGAGACGATACCTTCGTAGGTCGGTGCGAGCATAATTGTTGCAAGTTAGAAAGTAGCTTATCAGAGCGTAAATGCTGCCAGACTAAGATGTTATTAATATTTAGGTGTTCTTAATAATATTAGAATAAAATTTTTTAAGTTTCACCTATGAAATTGCTGCGCTGAATTCAAAATGTTATTTATATTTCCTATAGCTGTTATAATAGTTTTTTGACTATAATGCATGTTGCTTTATGGAGGTTAGCATATATCATATATAATTATATATATATATATATATAATATATATATTATATATATATATATATATATATATATATATATATATATATATATATATATATACTATATATAATATATATATTATATATATATATAAGTTAGGTTAGGTTAGTATTAAACCATAATACTGTAAAAAAAAACTAACTTCTGCTCATTGTTTAAGAATGCAAGTAAATCTGTCAACAACATAATTTCTGTCGTTGTAATATAATAAACTTATCGTACATACCTAAAATTTGATATTTAATTTTTTTTATTATTTTATGTTAATTCTAATTTACTTTGTACTTTTCGTCATCATCAGCAAAGAATAGACTGTTTATTTTTATGGAGCCATTGTTGAATCCCTTTTCTTTCTCCAGTTCCTTAATTATTTTGTAAGTAACAAGTTGGAATAATGTAGTAGATCCTGTACACCCTTGCTTTATTCCGCTAGTAACTTCTATCTCTACATTTTCTATTTCATTTCCCAACTTAATGTAGGTTTTGTCGTCTGTATATACTTGTGCAATGGCGCTTATTATTTCATGGTGAACCTTGTACTCTTTAAGAACTCTTATCAGTGATTCCCTACTTACTGAGTCAAAAGCCTTTTTGAAATCTATATTTTAAATGAATGAGTGGTAGGTGTCTTCTGTATGATTCTTCCACGCAGTATTGCAAAAGAAAAAGATTATCCTCAATTCTTGCACCTTCTGTAAACCCTGATTGATTTTCCTTTATTTCATCACATAAAACATCGTCCATGGGACCCGCAAAACCTAGGGCTGCATTGCGCTCAGGGCTCGCAAAGTCTAGAGCCGCCACTGTATATATTATATATTATGATATATACTATATATATATATATATATAATATAATATATATAATGCATCCAAATTCCAAAAGCATTTTATATATATATATTGATAAACATCAGTGAGAAATCCCTGACATCAGGTTGTAAAACGCAGCTCAGAACACAATGTTTTATTTTTTGCTTAGTAAGGGGAACTGGAACTGGTTCTACAATATAAATATAAAGAACTATAAATATATAAAAGTAAAAATACTAAATGCTAAAAAATAAACATTAATAATTATACATTGGTTGCATTGAAAATTGTTATTCCTGTTAATAAACATCATATTTTTTGTGATTTTTTATTTATTTTTGTTCCTTTGTTAGCTTTTGTTTAAAATTTTTAAAGTGTACTATATTTATATTAATATTTACACATTCACACTATATTAATACCTATAAAAAACTATTACCTTCTAAACTTTCTGATGCTTTAGGATTTCAGAAGGCTGAGATTAGGGTGGTGTTTATTTACTCAATTTGTGGGGCTGCTGATCAATAAAGTTGCTTGAAGATGGCTCTATTAGCTGAAAATTCCTTTTTTGTTTCTTCTGGTTGAATTTTAGCTTGCATAGAGTTTCTTTGTTGTCCTCAGGTTTCTTCTATAGCTTCTTTATTAATATACTTGTTGATTGAAGAATTTAGTCAATTTCTCTTAATTCCACCTTAATAGTTTCTTCTTTGTGAAATTAATAAGTCCTTGAACTGAATAGATGTTACTAAGTGTTTCTTCCTTTTGGCTTTATGTTGAATGAAGTTCAATGCTGTACTTTGCTTTTATTTTCTTTGTTTACTTTAGCAAAGTTGACAGTTTTGTTGTTTCAACAGCCTGCTTGAGTTTCTGCAATGGCTTATATTGCTTGCAGTATCTTCTAATTATCAGGTTTTTCTTATGTATTGGGCTTTCTTTAGCTTTTATTCTATTTGCAAGCCCTTAATCTTGCCCCACCTTGTATTCTGCATTTGTCATCAATTTTTTCTGTGTTGCAATCAATTTTTGCTTTTCTACCTTTCTAATATTTTGGTCATTTTTTGTAACCATAGTTGATGCTCACATAGTACACATTAGTAATGAATTTTCTGTATTCCTTATATTAATTTTTTTTTGTTTCCTTTTTTCTTATATTTTAATGGAAAATATAACATATTCCCCCTTTTGCTAAGAATATTAAGTTTTCTTGTTATTCTTAGCTTCCTTAAGTTTATAATTCTGTTGTCTTCTTGTTATAATCCTGCACTTTCTCTCAGCAAGATCAATTTTGTTATTGGTCTTTTCAAAATTGTTGTATTTAAAGTATTCTTGTCTTTATTTATTTTCACATCTACTATTCTCACTCTGTTTGAGTCATCTTTGTAAACCTTTACTACTTTTTCCTAATTCCACATAATTTTTGGTTTGAAAATGCATCTATTTAAAAAAGAACTAAATCTCCCCTTGATTGATCTTTTTCTGCTTAACATTTTACTTCTTTTTGCATAAGGGACATATTTTTGATCCATACTTTTCCAATAAACAATCAGCAAGATTACTGACTTGTTTCATCTTTTATATAGTAGAATCTCTTTGTCTGAATAATCTGGGGACAAGTTAATATTTACTTTAAAGAGTTAGTGAGATGATATGTGGCGTGTCAAAGTTCTAAGTTTTCATAAATCAATTTGAAAATCTCTGTTTATTGTCTATTCATTTATAAGAATTCTATTCACAGAACAATTTGGTTCAAGTTATCATCTGTCACTTATTGGCTTTTTTAAGAGTGAAGCCTTGTAATATATTTTTTTAATTGTTTCTAATATGTCTCTCAAAATGACTCTTTATGAAGAACTAAAAATGAGGTGGTTGGAATATTCACTGTATTTTCTTTTTTGTCAAAAAATTTTTACTGCTTGATTATTCCAAATTTAAACTTGTCTTTTAATGTCTTTGTTAGCTTCAACAAATCAATCATTATCTATGCGGATAATTTCAACATTGCCTCTGCGCCTTATACATCTTCTTTAGAGCATATGATAAAAGATCAGTATTAATGAATATCAGCATTTCTAAATGTATTGCTCTGCTACTTAAACATGAGATATTAATCCATATCTTTTTTCTCTTACCTTCCCTCTTCCTCTTACTACAAGAAAAGGGCCAAAGGCATCTATACCAATACTTGTAAATGGTGGTACATCACATTTTAATCTATCTTTGGGCAAATCTCCCATCAACTGCTGAGTTGGCCTTGTATGGAGCTTTCTGCATATTATGCAATCTTTTAGGATCTTCTTAATACTTCTACTTGCTCCAATGATATAGTATTTCTCTCTTAAAGCATTTAAAACTGTTTGTTTTCCTAAATGTCCATTTATTCTATGGTAATGTCTCATTATTAACATTGTAACATGACTATTTGGCAAGATAATTGGATGTTTAAAATCATATGATACATCATTCAGATTTTTATTCCTCCCACCTACTCTTAATATTCCTTTTCCAACCATACATGGTCGGTATATCCCGAAATGTGCCTTCTTTGCAAGGTCACTTTACCAGCTACATATGTCATTGTATATCCTGAAATTCTTTATTTTGTACATATTTGTAAATAGCCTTTTCTGCATCTTTAAATTCTGTGATTGTCATAGCACCTTTATTCCAGGCTTTTTTATGCAAATTTTCTTTAACTCTTAAAATCCATGCTACTTTTGTTTTTAATTTCATCCAATCTGAGACAGAATGTATGAGCTTGTCTGTTGAACTTTCTTGTAGTTGTATGGCCATCACTGGTTTACTTTTTATAATTTCATCATTTTCATCATCTAATTTATTTTCTTTATTTTGCTCAGGCCATTGAGCTTTGTCTTTGTACAAAAATTCTGGACCAGTGCTCCATAGTTTATTGTTCAAAAACTCATTAACAGATATCCCTTTACTTGCTATATCTGCAATATTTAGCTTGCCTGGTACATAATTCCATTGGCTTATATCTGTTTGTGATCTAATATAATTAACTCTATTATGTACAAATCTTTTGAATCTTTTTGATTCATTTTTAATATATTGTAATACAATTTCACTATCTATCCAAAAATACTCTTTGTTTATTTTCATATCTAATTCATTTTTTAAAATTTGATGTATGTTGACAGCTAATTTGGCTGCACTCAATTCTATTCTTGGTATAGTTAACATCAAATTTTTATTTAATGGTATCAATCTTGTTTTAGATAACACCAATGAACAATATATTTCATTATTCTCTCCAATGAACCTTATATATGCTACTGCAGCATATGCAATTTGTGAACCATCTGAAAAATAATGTAATTCTACCCTTTTATACTTTAAACAATTTGGATTGTATGGCCTAGGAACTTGAAAATCATTTAGCTTATTAACATCACTTAGCCATTTTATGTAACTTTTTTTTATATCTAATGGAATTTCATCATCCCAGTTAACTTTTCTATCGCATAAATTTTGAAATATCTTTTTAGCTACTAGTAGCACTGGGCTAATAAATCCTAGTGGATCATATATGGAAAAAATGCAACTGAGTATACTTCTTTTTGTTAATTCTTTATTTTGTATATCTACCCTAGCTTCATTAAATCTTTTTCTGGGTCCCAACTTAAGCCTAATACCTTTTGTGAAGGTAATTCATCTAAGGATAAGTTTATTTCTTTAAAATCTTTACTTAAGTCTTGTTTATCAATATTTTCTAAAAATTTCTTTGAATTACTAGCTACTTGATGCAGATTAAAACCACTAATTTTTAAAATTTCTTTAACTTCTTTATAAACTGCTACAGCCTCATTTTCTGATTTCACAGACTTTAAACAATCATCTACATAGAAATTTCTAAGTATTGTATCTTTGGCTTAAATTACTGATTTTTTCTGCTTAATTACATTTGTAGGTCGTTTCAAACATAATTTGCTATAGACGGAGAGCTCACACTTCAATATTATGAATTAACCTGTATTCTTCTGGAGTTTATCTAAATTATATTTGGGAACATAAGAAGCGCTGATAATTTATCCTTGTCAAGCTACCTGTATTTGATGAAAACATTTTCTCTTATATTGCTATGAAAGCATATTTCTCTTTTCTGAACCTTAAAGGATGCCTTGTAGATTGGAAATATAATCTAGGCCTGTGAGTAAACTATTATTTAAAGAAATACATTGTATGGTGAAAAGCTGCATTGAATACACTCTCAATTTTTTTCTTTTGTGGATGGATTACACTATGGTGTGTTAAATAAATTGTCATTGGTTTCAATAGTTCATGTTGCTAACCTTTTTTTTCTGCAAAATTTACGTTTTACATTTCATTTTGCTAATCACTATACTGTCACAAAATATTCTTTTATTACCTTCAAAAAGTCTTATTTTTTATGAATACAATTTTGCTAAACTTGTATTTTTGTTATTAGGAAATGTGATTTCTTTTTAAATGGTAACAATTGAATTTACTGTAATTGTTCTTTGTAATGTATTTTACAACCTTAAGTTCTCACTTAAAATCTTCTACCTTTCTGATACTTTGCTGGTCTCGTGGTGTTCAGCCTGTGGTGGCATAATTTTTCAAGCAATTGTCATCTTCTTGTTGTATTGGGTCTTATTACATCTTAAACTATGAAGGCTGGTAATACCCATTGGTGTCGAACCTTGGTAAAAGCCGATCCAAGAATATTTAACTGGCAAAGGGATATGTTATAATGACTTCTACACTTTCTATAGGTTTTTACAATTTACTTGATTATTCCTATTAATAATCAAATTTTTTGATTCTTGAAGTGTGAAGGGCACATGACTCAATATTCTAATCATTTTATCTTATGATAGATGGGACTTTCTTCAATTTTAAAGGGCCATTTGTTCTTTAGCAATATATATTATTTCCTGTTTCAGATTTGTCAGAACAATACCTTCTTTTTCTAGATTATGTAAACTGTATGTTTTTTATCTTATGTTGCCCATACATAGTAGTTATATCTATATCTTTTTGAGGTTTCATATATGACATAATAGTTTCTGAGCTAAATTTAAATTTCATAAAACATGCTGAAGACATAATGTATCTAGACCATGTATGTCTATTTTATCTTTACCTTTAGGTGTGACTTTTATATTGTACTGAGGGTAACTGAGGTTTAAGGATATATTTTGTCAGGAGGTGTTTGTTTCATTATCCTGATTGCTTTTAATCTAATTTACTTATTTATTTTCTAAATTCAGTGGTGGCTGCTGGTGGATAATTTTAACAATCTTGCTCTTTGGCACTATCTTTTTCTCTATGCAGAAATGTTAAATGTTGCTTATTACATTTTTCACATTTTTCTGGTCTTTTACAATTACTACTAAAATGATTTGATCTGAGACACTTAAAGCATAATTTATTGTCTTTAATGAACTTTGTTATTTCATCTTGGCTTTGTTTTTCTAGAATTTTGCATTTATTTATACTATGATTGTCTTTTTTACAAAAATTGCAAAACTGTGATTTATTATTATTATTACTACTACTTTTACTACTACCATAATTCCTTTTATTATTATTATTATTATTATTATTATTATTATTATTATTATTATTATTTCTATGGTCATTATTATTTTCTTTTGTATAAAGTGACTTACCTTTTTCACTTTGTAATTTGGCTTGTTTGGGTTTTGTACCAATGCCAAGTTCTCCAAATAGAGGTGTATTCATGATCCTTGCTTCTTTTTCAACAAACTTTGTAAATGTACTAAAGTTTACCTTTTTATTTTCTTCATACATACTATCAACTTTATATCTCCACTTATCACGCTGCTTGTAGGGAAGTTTTTTAACTATTCTATAAATAGCACCAGTAGAATTCAATTCATTCAATGGAGTAATATTTTCCATTGCATTATTAATAGCATCTAAAAACAAAGAAAAATCTGCCATAGCTTCACCATCCTCATTCTTGATTTCATTCCAGTCTTCCAGCTGAGTTAGATATGTGCAAATAACTTGTTCATTTCCTGATGGCAGCCTTTGTTCTTTTTCTACTGCCTTTTTTAAATAACTTATATTTTGTATAATCTACAACTTCTTACTTATTTTTCTTGCTTTACCTTCTGTATATTAAATTAAATGGAAAGCTAATCATTTATTCTCTACATTTTTCCTTCTATATTAGTTTTAAAAACTAGCAAAAAATCTTTAGTTGGATCCTTTCCATTAAATATTTCAGGCTCACATGTTGGAAGAGGATTATTAATAGGCCTACTCACTTCTAACTTTTGTTTTAAAATTTCTACTAATTTAGACTCCTCCTGATTATTATTTTCACCTATACTATTTATTTTAGTTTGTGTTAAATTTACATTTTTATCCTCAGTTTTTACAGAGGTATCGCTAATACTGAAAATTGGATTTTCTAATTTTTCTCTTCGATTTTTATTAAACTTTGTTCCAAATTTTTTATATGACTTCTGTGTTGGTACAAATCCAAACTTTCTAGTTCCCTTTTTTTTGCCAAGTATTGTTCATGCTCTTGTAATTTTATTTTACTTTTTTCTATCTCAAGTAACAAAGATTGGGCTATTGCACTTTTTGAACTAGCTACACTTGCTTTACTCATTTTACTTGATACATTACTTGCACTGTCTTGTGGTCTAATCCTTGGCTCATATTTATTCATATATTTTGAAATGTCAGTTTTTAACTCATAATATGGCTTTAGTTTTAATGTAAGCCACTGCTGTATTTTATCTGCCTCTACAGATTCTGTAATTAATTCACTACAGGTATTTTTTAAGGATTCTACTTTTGCGTCTAATGTTAATTCATCGGCTTTTATTTCATAGCTTAAATCTAAGTTATTTAAGAAAGCATGCCATAATTTGCCTTTAATTATATTTATTTTTTTTGTTATGGCAGCTAGTTTTCCTGAAGGAACCTTAAAACCTCCTTCAGTTTTTTCTTTTTTATCTTTATTTTTTCTATATCGCTCTTTTTTTTTTTTTTTTTTATTATTATTATAAAAAAAAAAAATATTAAAATTAATATTTATACTAAAATTATTTTTTTTTTTATAAAAAAAAAAAAAAATAAGGAAGGATGTTACTTTTAACACAATTTATCTACAGATAAATTTTAAATATTTCATATATAAAGTTTACCTATATATATTTTTTTTATTTATTTTTATTAATTTTTTATTTTTTGTGCTTGCTTATATACCTTATTCGTCAATCGATGATAATCATTCCTCACATCTGAGCGACAGCTTTTGTTTCCTTCATCAAATTAGAAGAACTTTGATAAACATCAGTGAGAAATCCCTGACATCAGGTTGTAAAACGCAGCTCAGAACACAATGTTTTATTTCTTGCTTAGTAGGAACTGAACTGGTTCTAAAATATAAAAATATAACAAACTATAAATATATAAAAGTACAAATACTAAATGCTAAAAAATAAACAAAGTAATTATACATTGGTTGCATTAATAAGTGTTCAATAAATTATTATCAGTATTTTTTGGACTTTTTATTTATTTTTGTCCTTTTTAGCTTTTGTTTGAAAACTCATAGATGTTACTTATTTATATTAATATTATACCACATTCACACCAACTATATTAATACCTATAAAAAACTATTACCTTCTAATTTCTGATGTTTTGGATTTTCAGAATGGCTGAGATTAGGGTGGTGGCTTATATTACTCAATTTGTGGGGCTGCTGATCAATAAAGTTGCTTGAAGATGGCTCTATTAGCTGAAAATTCCTTTTTTGTTTCTTCTGGTTGAATTTTAGCTTGCATAGAGTTTCTTTGTTGTCCTCAGGTTTCTTCTATAGCTTCTTTATTAATATACTTGTTGATTGAAGAATTTAGTCAATTTCTCTTAATTCCACCTTAATAGTTTCTTCTTTGTGAAATTAATAAGTCCTTGAACTGAATAGATGTTACTAAGTGTTTCTTCCTTTTGGCTTTATGTTGAATGAAGTTCAATGCTGTACTTTGCTTTTATTTTCTTTGTTTACTTTAGCAAAGTTGACAGTTTTGTTGTTTCAACAGCCTGCTTGAGTTTCTGCAATGGCTTATATTGCTTGCAGTATCTTCTAATTATCAGGTTTTTCTTATGTATTGGGCTTTCTTTAGCTTTTATTCTAATTGCAAGCCCTTAATCTTGCCCCACCTTGTATTCTGCATTTGTCATCAATTTTTTCTGTGTTGCAATCAATTTTTGCTTTTCTACCTTTCTAATATTTTGGTCATTTTTGTAACCATAGTTGATGCTCACATAGTACATTTAGAAGAGGGCCTTATATTATTTTTTTTTGTTTCTTTTTTCTTATATTTTAATGGAAAATATAAAATATATATATTATATATATCTATATATCTATATATATTATTAATATATATATATATATATATCATATATATATATATATATATATACTATATAATAATATATTATATTATATATATATATATATTCATATTGTGAAGGATATGGGTGCATGGAATCTATTTTTTACTTTTGGGGTCGAAAATTATGTATTATTTTATTATTACTATTATTATTATTATTATTATTATTATTATTATTATTATTATTATTATATTATTATTATTATTATTATTATTATTATTATTATTATTATTATTGGACATTTCTGTTTTACACAACTGGTCAGTTTGAATTTCTATTTTGTTTTTTTTTAATATTAATTGCTACTATACTGATCCAACAAAAATTTCAGTGGTAACGGACATGATTAAAAAATATGTAGGAAACCAGTTACGTTTTACGGATCCGTCTTTTAATTTTTTTTTTTTTTTTTTTTATGCTAAAGGATACCCAGGGTAAACCGCAAAGATGGCAGGAGTCGGGGTCTCTCGGCCTTCGGGGGAACGACAGGGTAGGACTATTTCCGCCCCTCCGGGGAGGGTCTCGGAACCCCGCTCTTTGGTATTTGGTGTGTCACGGGGTTCCTGCCCCCTCCTACGGGTATGGAAAAGTCCCTCTGTTCCCGTCGGTCAGCCCCTAAAAAAATTTTTTTTTTTTTTTTTTTGTATGTTTTATTTTTTTATTATTTTTTTTACTCTTTTGTAATAAGCTTTTATACGCTGATTCCAAAATGTAACTGGTTTTTCTGTAAGTGTCGTAAAATTTTTGAGATATTTAATTTATGAAAAAAAAATGGTGATTTTTTTGTTTTTTGTTTTTTTTTACATTTATGTAATATGCTCTGTAATCTCTTAATTCCATTATCTATGGTTTTTTGTAAGTGTATACTTTTCGAAATATGTCATTTTAAAACAATATTTATGTAGATGTGCATTTTGCATGCAACTTCCCTACATCCGATGATCATGTCGTTTACACTGAGAGTAACTTCTTGTAGGGCCTATAGTAGCAAAGTATATTAAAAAAAAAACAAAAAAAAATTCAAACTGACCATTCGTGTAAACAGAAAGGGCTTATTTATTATTATTATTATTATTATTATTTAATTATTATTATTTTATTATTATTATTATTATTATTATTATTATTATTATTATTATTATTATTATTATTATTATTATTATTATTATTATTATTATTATTATTATTATTATTTTTATATACGATATTGATTTAAAAACTACGTTTAAAAATTTATTAATTAATGCAAATTATTTAATAGTTACCTATGTATATAAAATTCATAATGTAAAGTTTAATTATTTGTAAATAATATCCATGTAAAAATATATTATTTAAATTTATTAGAATTTTAAATTAATAATTAGTTTTTATTATCATATATAAA
>JABUQX010018933.1:0-2500 GCA_015478945.1 Trachelipus rathkii
TGAACGCCAACATATTTATGAAGAAGCTAGAAGTGGACACGTCACTGCCATTGTATGGGGATGGATAAACTTTAACATTCTAGGCGAACTGACCCCTATAGATGGCCGGTTCACCGCAGATAAGTATCTGGAAATACTTGAAGAGGTGTTGCTACCAACAGTGAGAGCGTATTTCGATCCCGATCCCGATAGAATACCGTACGTCCACGACAATAGTCCCGTGCACACTGCGAGGAGAGTTCAGCAATGTTTACTGAACATGAACAGATCTTCAATGTTTTACCATGGCCACCAAAAGGGTGAGATTTAAATCCTATTGAAAATATATGGGGATCAATTATCAGAGATTGGAGACCAGAGGATGAGAGAACGGGGAGGCAACTTTTGGACCATGCCCTTAGATCCTGGGAATTACTGCGCAGAAGACAATATAGGCTAGAAAATAATATTGGATCCATGCCTGACAGATTGCAGTCCGTAATCAGGGACTAAAACACTATATATATATATAAATCAAACATATATATATAATATATATATATATATATATAATATATATATATATATTATATATATATATAATATATATATATATATAATATATCTATATATATATATATATTATATATATATATATAGGTTATATTATTTATAAAATATATATATATATATTATATATATATATATATATATATATATATATATATATATATATATATATATATATATATATATATATATATATATATATATATATATATTATATATATATATATTATATTATATATATATAATAGACTTTACTAACATCGCGGCTTAAACTCTAATTTCTGCATCCGTGGAATATACACCGTCTCTAACTCTACTAACCCTAACATTTTTGCTCCTGTCTGAGACACAGATGGCTAAGAATTCACCTCTAACTCGTTTATGTATCCAACTATAACTTATTTCATAATTTCCGTCTAAAGGGTGGAGTTTGTCTATGTAAACATAAACACTCCTGTAACGTCTCGAGAATCTTCGAATCTCCTAACTTCGATGTTCAGTGGCTTAAAATCTTTCTTCCTCCCCTTCTACTACAATAATCTCGTGCTTCTGCTACTGTTCTCCTAACAGAACAGATTTTTCACGCTTCTTTTTTAATTATCTTACTTACTTTTCACCGAGACTGTTATATCTTCTATCCATTACGAGGTCCTCTATTTAGGGACTTCAATGTAACAACACTGAATGGTGGGGTCCTCTCATACGATTTAGGTGGGGAGGAGGCGAATATTCAGCATTCTCAACGATCTGGAGAACTAATTAAAGAACCCACACTCATTCCGGATCGTCCCAACCAATTCTTGAACACACTTAACCTATGTTTCACCACTAGTCCTTCTCTCTATAAATACACCACCTTCGCTCCTATCGGTAAATCTGACCACAACCTTATATTCTCTTAATTTTATACTTTCTCTCCAACAGCTCCAACCTGCCCTACGCGTTTTTTCTGGCACTTTGATCGGCCGATTGGGGGGCCTTGCGTTGCTTCGTTCTACGCTAATATAATTGGAATGACTGCTTGTCTCTGGTGACGCTTCGACCTTCTGCCGATAAGGGGGGAGCTGTAATCGTTGATGGGGATGACAGGTTCATTCCTTCTTCGACTACCTATTTCTCATCTCAAATTCTATGGTTCGATTGAGTTTGTTCTCGGTCCATTCAGGATAGAGACGGTGCGTATCGGGAGTGGAAAAATTCTCGTTCCTCTATCACTCTTGCTAATTTCATTCTGCTAGAAATCGTTGCAGGATCTCTTCGACGGGCAAAGCGGGCTTTCATCAAAACGAAAAGTGCGCTAACCTTGGTTCTCCTACTGACAAATCTCTGGCCTCTTGCCAAAAACATTCTAACAACTTCTGTAAATCTGCCTTTCCTCCGCTTATTCGCTCTGATGGTTCTGTGGCTAATCTCCATCTGAAAAGGCCAATCTCTTCGGCCTTCTATTTTTCCTCTACTCAACCCTGGACGATTCTGGCTATTTCCTCATCTCCTCCTTCTCTCTCAGGGGTCCTATGCATTTGCTGTGATTACATTCGATGGGTGCATGGGCTCTGAAATCTACGAACGTTAGAGGCGGGTGGCCGGATGGCATTCTCCCAAGTTTTAAAGGGAGTGTGCCTTGCGTGCTATCCGCCCTCTCGTTTCCAACTATATTCTCTATGTCTCAATACTCACACTTTCCCAGTGTTGGAAGCACGCTCATGTCCAACCTAATCCGACAAAAGAAGCCGTTCGAATCCTTCTAACTATCGCCGCTAATAGCTCTTACTTGCATTCCTATCTGAAGATCTTTGAAACTCTTCTCAACTCTCATTTCTTAAATCATCTGGAAATCTCATTCCTTTCTTTCCGATCGCCAGTAGGCTTCCGCTCGAGGTTTACTGGCGATATACTTTCCTATCTTACTGAATTATGGTTTTTCCGCCCTTAGGAACTACGGGGAAACTTG
>JABUQX010018933.1:7500-12500 GCA_015478945.1 Trachelipus rathkii
TAAGAAGTTCTGAAATATTTAAGTTAATTTTTTAAAAATCACATGTTGTATATAAGGAGAGAAATTCAATTTGAAATATCTCAAACAGTACGATACTTACAGAAAGCAAATTACATATTTTGGAATAGCATATGAAGCTTATTAACAAAAATATGTAAAAAGGAAAAAAAATCAAATATGAAATATCTCGAAAGGTATGACACTTACAGAAAAAAACAATTACATATTTGGAATCAGCATATAAAGCTTTTTACAAAAAATGTAAAAAAAAAGTAAAAAAATAGAAAAAATATTAGAGCTCGAGCCGACGGGGGACAGAGGGGGTGGACGTTTTCCATACCGTAGGTGAGGGGGCGGAGTAACCGCGACAACCCAAATACAATAGAGGCGGGGGGTTTGGTCCGGAGACCTTTGGTTGCTCAGAGGGGTGGAAATAGTTCCTACTTCCCCGTCGTTTTTCCGAGGCCGAGAGACCCGACTGTGCCCTGTCCTATCTTTGCGGTTTACCGTTGGGTATTCCTTTAGTTAGTAAAAAAATAATAAAATATACAAATAAAAACTGACGGAGCCTAAACGTAACAGTCCTATTATAGGATTTTGGATCAAGATTTCTGTCAGTTATACCGATACCTTGTAGCATACAATGAAGGAAAACAAAAGAAAAATTAAATATCACACTGACGAAGTCGTTAACATAATCAGGTTCTGATTTATGATATATAGTATATATAGTTGTAGTAATTGATATAGTGTTAATTATATATATATATATTGGTGAGGGGGTTTTAGTATATCAATTAGAATTAGTATTGAGGTTTCTGGTTGTGGTTTTATAAATAATAATATGTATTATAGTGTGTATAGTGTATATATATTATATACTATTTATTACGTAGGTTATACGTAGTGATATATTATATATATTATGGTTTGTAATTCTAGGGAATTATATATTTATATGTAATTCTATATATAGTGATCTATATATATAGTAGTATATTAATATTTATTATATCTTTTATGTGGTAGCTTATAGTGTTATTAAAATTTGAGATATGGGTTATGGTTTGTTTGATAGACTTGTAGTATATTTAACATTTATAAGTTGTTTTAATTCTAACAATCTCAGTATCATCTTCCTGGTCTAGCTGTGGTTTCGAATTTACTCCGACGTCCGACTGGTGGTGATTGAGTCCTATATGGAACGATCTTTAAATGAGTTTCAATAACGTGAAATGTGTCCTAATACTAATGAGTATTGAAGTAAATCAAGTTGCTGATCATTGAGTGGAGTGGTCAATGTGTAGGAAGTATATTTTACAGATTCACGATGACAACTGAACAGCAAGTAGTGAAATATGAACGCTGATTTCTATAACCATATAAAATTTTCTACTCTTTGGGGGTTCCTCTTCTAGGGGTCTATACTAGTGTAACAGTAGGAAAAATATGTAGTTAACACATTAAGCTTGTCATCTTTTAACAATCCTGTGAACAAAAGTTCATTTAACTACTCTACTATCTTGTTTTGTTGCGTGACTAAAAACGAGTTGCTTGGTACTTACTAACGTAGGTTAGTGTGTGTATTCTAGCTGATTCCAAGAGCGTAGCGTAAAGTTAATCTTTTTACGAGGTTTTTGGAAAACTCACAGGGAAGCCCGAAAAGCTAGTAGAAAAGACTCATAAAAAACGTCGTGGATGTTGGTTATTTTTACTTAAGCTAATACTTTTTCTTATGTATAGTATGGATTATTACGGTTGGTAGTATTTATGACTTATTTATTGTATTTAATTTATTGTTATTTTTCGGTACTATATTAGTGTATTATGATGTGTTATTATATCAGTCTATTACTTATTATTATATATATAATTATTATTTGATATATAGTTTATGTAGGTACTATATCAGTATTATGTTTATTGGCTGGTTCGATATGGTGTCTTATAGGTTTAGAGGTTACTATAGCCTATATGCTGGTTATATATATTGTTTTGTGTGTTGTGGTGCGCGGTGCTGTGGACATGAACGGTTCCTCCAATATATTTCTCGTTTTTCACATACTGTTTCGCATGTACGTGACATCTCTCTTTGGCTCTAAAACATATGGGGGCCCCCTGCGTGGTTTTGTTTCGGAGGCGAATAATTATTTAAGCCCAATCACTTCTGAAGACATATTGGACGCCTTGCAAGTTTGGTCGCCTATTTTCGTCCAGCCGATAGTACCAATTATGCATTTTTATTGGTTTGACATATAGGCAAAAATCAAATAATGAAATAGAATGTAACAATCATCAATATGATAAATTAAAGACTGCTTGAGTAATGAGAAGTATCGTTGCTTACATTTATCGTTTCAGTCACGTTGTATTGATCTGGATGTCGTTAGCTGAGCATTGCCATATCTACTTTCATTTACCGATGATAAATAATATTCGGTCGATTCATCTTTATTACGTTAGGCGAGAGAGAGAGAGAGAGAGAGATGTTGAGCAAGAGGAGAGAGGAGAGAGAGAGAGAGAGAGAGAGATGAGAGGAGAGAGAGAGGAGAGAGTAGAGAGAGAGAGTGTGGAGAGGAGAGAGTAGAGAGAGGGTAGAGAGAGACGCGAAGTGGTTATAAAACCAGCCAAGTTAGCTTTTTTTAATGGTTCGTTTACTTACATGCATAGGTTTGACAACAAATTTGCATATGTGTTAATTTATTTATGTTATATATATATTATGAATAGTATATATATATGTATGTTGGTTGTGGTTTGTAGTACGACTAGTGGTATACTATACGTTTCATTTATATTAGTTATATGGGTGTGTCGTGTGTGTTCGGTAGGTTATATGTATACTATATTAGTATGTGTAGTATAGTTTATTAGTAGTATGTTATTATAGTTATATGTTATGTTGGATATAGTTATATGTATATAGGGTTTTGTAGGTTTATATATATA
Source organism: Trachelipus rathkii (assembly GCA_015478945.1). NCBI lineage: Eukaryota > Metazoa > Arthropoda > Malacostraca > Isopoda > Trachelipodidae > Trachelipus > Trachelipus rathkii. The sequence goes on from JABUQX010018933.1 coordinate 10,450, forward strand.
TGTATGTGGTAGTTAGAGTATATATTATATATATGTTGTATTTTTTATTATATTATGTTATTATATATATGGGGTATTAGGTGTGTATTTTATACGTGCACGGGTATTGTGTTTTAGATTTTGAATAACACTTGGCACGGTTGCTCATGGTGGAGTACTATATAAATCGTATTATGTTTCTGTCTTGTCGTAATAGATGATATCGATATCTGATGAACTTTACCCGGTTGGGTGTAAAACGGTGCTTATTGACAATATGTTTTTATAAAAGAATGGTATATATATATATCTTATTTGATTATATTTATATTAGCTATACGTATATGTATATATATAGGTATATAGTATTATATACGTATTATATAGTGCTAGTATGGTATTAATTGTATAGTTGTAGTTGGTTGTTGTTTTGTGTATGTTTATAGTGTGTATATTATATAGTAGTGTAGTTATGTATAGTTATTGATATATGTTTGATATTATATATACGTATTAGTGATGTATTATGTTATGTTCGTAGTACGCTTTTTTATAGTAGTTTTGTAGCCATAAAAAGATATATTCTGCTTTGGCATAAAGGGACAGTCCAAGTGTCAAATTTTTAAGATGTGCGGCAACCAATCAGGAAAAAAATTGAAATGGTTGTCCTATTAACAAAGAAGCATATATAGTATTATATATATATATTATATATATATATATATATATATATATATTATTATATATATATATATATTATATATAGTATATATATATATATAGATATAGGCTATATTTATATTATATATATATAATATATATAATATATTATAGTAGTATATATTAAAAATTCTAGAGACGTAAGTAGTAGGGTTGCAGGTTATAGCCCGAGATGATTTTGGCGAGAAAATATGCTGTCAAGAAGGCATGTGTGTATATTTTATGTATGTTTGCGTTTCGAAGGTACGCACACGCGTACGTACGTGACATAGTCATGTACGTACGTAAGTATGTAGTATGTGTGTTTGTGTATGTACGTGTGTACGCAAGGTCGAAGACCTTGCGCGTTCATTACCCATCTCACACACTTTCATTGCTGTTTTTTGTCTCTCTCACTCACACGCGAAACGTGTGTGTGAGTATGTTCACTTAGGTTCATGAGCGTTTTTGTCTGTGTATGTCTGTCTGTCTTATGAGGTCCCACCTCCTCACCCCCTCACTTTCTCCTGCCACCCGCCACTCACCACTACTCACTACTACTTGCCATGACTGTTTCTCTTTTCTTTTCCCCTCTTCCTCACCCCAACATGCCACTTACCACTTGCCATGACTGTTTCGCTTGGCCTTTGCTCTCCCCCGTTCACCTCACACCAGCACCGTACACCACTTGGTTGCCATGCCTTGCCATGCCTTGCCTTGCCTTGCCTTGCTCTTTTGGGTGGGAGGTCTTTCATCCACTCTCGGACGCCTTTCCCCCACTCCCACCTCGTCTCGCTTGCCTTGCCGCCATGCCTTGGTCTTTCGGGTAGGGATGTCTTTATTCCCCACTCTCCCTTTCTCTGCTTTCCCCTGGTGGCGTCATGGAGAACAACGAAATCAAAAGGAAACCGCCGCCGTCAACGCGACCTCGCTCATCAGGCCCCTATTGGCGGAACGTTCTTACGTCCTTACGTCCTTAAGTATCTGTACGTCTTAGTCCTTGAATGTCCTTTTACGTTCTTATGTCCTTAGCTTGTCTTATACGTTCCTTACGATCCTACGTCCTTTACGTCCTTACGTCCTTTACGTTTCCTAACTGTCTTTACGTCTTAGTTCTTACGTCCTTAACGTCCCTATACGTCCTTACGCCTTCTACGGTCCTTACTCCTTATTCTTAATCTTACGTCTTTACGTCTTTACGTCTTTACGACTTTAGGGTATGTAAAAAAAAATCATAGTAGAGCATCACAGAGCATGACAAAAGCCTAGAAACAAGATTAGATATATTTTAATTTTTAATTTGAGAAAAGCCGCACTGCATTGCTTTATTATTTTTATTATTTTGTTATTATTATTAACATTATTATTATTTT
>JABUQX010018933.1:15000-20000 GCA_015478945.1 Trachelipus rathkii
AACTCGGTCTTCCTCTTGGGGTACCAGTGTGGATAGAGTTCAATAACCCTTCTGCCACGTCGGTCTTAAAATTTACCAGTGGTATAAAGGGTTTTTTCTCTCTTTTGTCCACATGCACCCTCCGGTACAACAGCCAGGCATTGACAATCGAAAGGTCCAGCAAATAATAGAAGATCCGAGTATACCATTTTCTGGATTTGAAGTCGATCCTGTATAGCTCAATGAGCATATCTGCAAGATCGACTCCACCCATATATTTATTGTATTCGTGTACAGAGAATGGTCTCTCGATCTCCACATATTTCTGAACCTTTGACTCCCACCGGCGACATATATCGTGGGGTTCAACTCCAGCATAGTTGGATAACAAGTGTACAGACTTATTGTCATACCAACGTATGGCAATACAGTCTGTATTCTTGTCTACCCAATTATCAGATCTTCCCCTTCCCTCTTTCTTCAATAGTTTTTCATCCATAAAAGGGACCCCCCTGAGGCGATTTAGGCGCACAGTTGAGACAAAGAGGATCCCCTTCTCCTGCAAAACCTCTGCCAAAGCCAAGGAAGAAAACCAATTATCAAAAAAAACTTTATAGTTTTTCTTAGGGGGAATATTTTCAACCAACTTCAAAACGTAAGAAGAAGAGACCCCAACTCCCCATTTGTCGGTAACAGTCCCTTTTCCTTCATAAAAAATGAAATCATAGACGATCCCACTAGCTCCGGCTCGGGTAATAACTTTGTATCCCCATTTATGGGGTTTATTGGGTTGGTACTGTTTGAGACTGTGATGGGCTTTCGTGGCTATCATTTGTTCATCCAAAGAGTGGTACTCTTCTAAAGGAATCTTCCCACAATTAGCCTTCACCTTCTCAAAAATATACCGAATTTTTTGAAGTCGGTCGTATTGGGGATCTTCCTTGGGCTTTTCGAGGGTTTTGTCATTGAAATGGATGTTTTTTTTTAATTTCAAAGAACCTGTTCCTACTCATGAATTTAGTTATATGATCCAATCCGGAGGTTTTATGCCAAACGAAACGGAAAGAGGGGGGCTTTAGAATTGCCAGCTTCATAAGAATTCCAACGTATACTTTTATATCATGCTCTTGAATCTTTACCTCCTTACCATTTGATTGTAAAGCATACAGATTGGACTGTTCGGCAATGTAAGAAAAGAGAGAGGGATCGAAGAAAAGGTAGAAAAAATCAATAGGAAGGAAATTGTGCCAAGAATCATCAACACTGTATTGTTCATGATCCTTCCAAGATTGATCGACAGGGGGAATGAACTGGGATTTCCTCCACATTGGATTGGAAGAGGTTGCCCTTCTTTTCGCCGAAGTCGTAGCAGGAACAGGAAGAGAAAGGGATTCTTCGTCATCAATGTCTTGCCCGGTTTGGATTTCAATGACATTACGAAGTTCTAAATCGTGCAGAATTTTTGACGCCTCATTGTCAGAGATTGGTGGTGAAACTGAACGCGGACGTGGCTGCTCTATTTCATCCTCTTCATCGGAGAGATTAAGCTCATCATCAGAATTCTCCCCAGGGAAAATTGCAATGCGAATAGCTTCATCGGTGCAAAGTCTCATCCTATGCATGGATTTCCTCAATTTTGGCACTTCATCCTGATAAGAAAGGGGCTTATGAACTAAAGATGAAGCGGAGGTGGAAGGATTGGACACCTGATTTCCTGATGAAGCGGAGGTAGAAGGAGTGGACAGCTGATTTCCTAATGAAGCGGAGGTAGAAGGAGTGGACAGCTGATTTCCTAATGAAGCGGAGGTAGAAGGAGTGGACAGCTGATTTCCTTGTGACATCTGAAAAGTTTATAAGCGAGTCTATATACTATATATATATATACTTATATATTATATACTATATATATAAATATATTATATAATATATTAATATATATATACTATATTATATAGTATATATATATATATATATATATATATATATATATTATATTCAAATGTTTAGGTGGTTTTACCTTTTTTTTACATTTTATATTTTTATGTATTATTTTTAACTTTTATAAAATATATATATATATAATATATAATATATATATATATATTATATTATATATATATATATATATATTATTATAATATATATATATATATATATATATATAATATATATATATATATATATATATATATAATATTATATACTTATATATATATATATATTTAAAGCTTGCAAAAATTCCACTTTGGAAAATTCGGGGGGTTTGACCCCCAAAACCCCACCCTATGCCGTTTATATATATATATTATATATATATATATATATATCTATATATATATATATATATATATATAATATATATAATATATATTATTATATATAATTATTTTATATATATTGTATTATATTATATATATATATATATATATATATATATATATATTATATAATATATATAATATATATATATAATATATATATATATATATATATATATATATATATATATATTATATAATATATATATATATATAAATGCACTTACTATGTAAACAACAGTGGCGTGGCAAATTATATAATTGTATAATTAATTTATATAATTTGTATAATATATTATAAAAATACAAATATATAAAGAAAGAAGAATATATATATATATATATAATATAATATATTATTATATATATATATATATATATATATATATAATAGTATATTATATATATATATATATATATATATATACCTAGATTGGGTATAGATAATAATAATAATAATAATAATTAATAATTAATTTAATAATAAATAATAATAATAATAATAATAATAATAATAATAATAATAACCTAATAATAATAATAATAATAATAATAATATAATATAATAATAATAAATAATAATATAATAATAATTATAATAAGAGTCATAGAGTCGTTTTATAGCTCCTAAGAAACGTTGGTACATATGAGTCACACGTCAATCGGAGGCAAAATACAAGATATTAGCCTAATTTTTTCGACAATTGTGTAAGTTTGAGTAACTTTTTTTTTTTAGCTTTTTTACTACATAAAAACACCAACAAAAATAACATAAAATAACTCTTATAACAACTAAATAATCACAGAAAAACATCATTTCACGAAAAAAAAAAAAAAATCTTTCAAAGCGTAAAGCACCCTTTTCTCACGACCGCTGTGGAAACACTGATTATTTATTCGATACTCTGAACTATTCTGAAGCCATATATCGATACTTTTTGGTACTTTATAAAGAAAAAATCTGAAAAATCGATATATTTTTGCCAAAAATAGCGATCGAAATATATGGTACACCCGCATACCAGTGGGACTTAAAGGGTTAAGGACGTTTAGCAAATAAACCGGAAGTGACCCTCCCTCCTACTCTTGGCGGAAAGTCTTTATGTCTTTACGTCCTTCACTCAAGACTTAATCCCTTTACAGTCATCAACATCATTACTTAATCGCTTTACTGTCATCAACATCGTTACTTACTGTTGAAAGTAAAAAATAAAAATCAGAGAAATTCATACAACTAGTGTTATCAAGCATACGGAGCTTATATATATATATATATATATATATAATATATATGAGACATATACACAAACAGATAATATATAAATATATATAATATATATATATATATAGTAATTATATACTAGTAATATATATATATATAGTATATATATATATATAGTATATATATATAGTTATAGGTTGGCGGCATTCGTTTCACCCAACCCTCCTTCGCCACATTCTAGCACCACTTACTACATCCGCGATCTCTCCTCAATGCGTTTGCTTTTTATATTCAAGGATAACGCATCTAATGTAATCATACCTACATGGTCGTAGAGAATGTGCGTGCATTACTTATTTGTTGTTATTTAAAAGGTGTCGCTTAAGTTTCTAATAAATAGTTGTGTTATTTTTTTATTATAAAAACACAAACAAGAAATAACGTTTTAAGGGTTTAATTTCCCTTTAAGGACATAACTTGTCATGCTTACTTACTTTGTGACTATTTACACTAAGTTCGAGATCGATAAAACAGGCGCACCAGTCAACACATTTAAGCAATTGTTAAGAACCCGGTGATCTTCCAAATCCACGAAGAGCCAGCTAATCATTCCTTACAATGTTGCACTATCATCGTCCTTATATATATATATATATATTATATAGTATTATATATATATATATTATTATATCTTAATTTATATATATATATATATTATAAATTATTATATATATTATTTATATAATATATATATATATATAATATATATTATATATAATATATATATATTATTATTATATTATTATTATTATTAATAACAAACATTAATTCCGCCGCTTAAGCGGGGTAGGTGGTACGTGCAGCTTCCCTAATTCATATTTTCCTTCATCTCGCCCCCCTACCCATCTCCTCCATTCCATTCTATCTCTTGCCAACACCCACCCTCCTCCACCCTCATCCCTCTCTCTTCCAGCTTTTCTTATGTATTCTCCATCCATCATTCTTTCTCGGTCTCTCCCTTCCTCTTTCCTATCTCTCGTCCGCTTCCTTAAACGTGATCTCCTAACCATCTTGTCTCGTCTGTCCGGCATTGTCTGCGCTTCATGATTCTCAAACCTATCTTCAACATTGCCCAGTTTCCTCTGCTTCCTTTTCTGCGAACTGAATTGATTTGGCGAGTTGCTTTCAATCTACAATCGTCTCTCTAATACAACGTGTCTAACTTGGCTCTGTAATTGCTCGTCTGTTCTCTTGGACTAACCCACTACCGTGCGCTGCTCTTCTGATACTGGTGTCTTTTGTATGTCTCTAGGTATATCAATGCTTGCAGCTTCTCTGGTGTCTTCTTGTGTATATCGGTAGCCATTCGATGCTTGGCCCATGTTACACACCCATTAGTCGCTATACTAATACTTATCTTAAGTTTATGTGATAAATTCCCCCCTTTCCATAATTCCCTCAGACCACTCAATGCTCTCATT
>JABUQX010018933.1:52500-65832 GCA_015478945.1 Trachelipus rathkii
TTTGGAGTCAGAATACAGATCACCGGTTTTGAGAACCATATTTTAAGCCCTAATAAAACGACCATGGGATAATCACATTTACACAGTATTATATATAGATAATTCCTTTCGGGGCTTAGCCCGTTTTTGATGTCTTAACCTTGTTTGACCATCATATTTCGCCTTGACTTTGCCAGATACCATGGGTCATTTTTTTGACCCACGGTAATTTTTTGGCTAACCTTTAGGGCTTCCATGGGTCAATTTTTGGCCACGGTATTTTTTTTGGCTACCTTTGGTCTTCACACCATGGTCAATTTTTTGGCACGGTAATTTTTTGGCTACCCTTTGGTCTTCCACTATCATTTTTAGAGAGAATATATATATATGGCTGGCGCGGTCGTGTTCTCTGGGTGATTTCGGGGTCGCCGTACTTTTTGGCCACCAACCCTTTGGTCTTCCATGGTCAATTTATAGAGATTTGGCGTCACTCGTGGTCCACACACGTCCACATAAATTTCGTTCCTAACTTGACGCATGATATGGCTCTATCCTAACTGAAACCACATACACACACCACACACCACACACACACCACACACACACACACACACACCTTATAACCACTTCACTATGAATACTTATACACACATTTACTATGACACTTACATTTAGCACATAGACCTTTACATTTACACTTTACACACGTACAACACACGACCAATTCCTTGGTCTTCCCATGGGTCAATTTTGACCACGGTTAATTTTTTGTCCTTCCTTTAGGGACTTAGCCCTTTTTTGATATCTTAACCTTGTTTGACCATGATATTTCGTCCTTAAATACCATGGGTCAATTTTGACCCACGCTAACTTGATGGCTTTGATGGTTCCCAATCACCGCAAGGAGTATCTAGTGATGTTCTATTAGTGTTCTTTGAGTATTAGATGAGTGCCAGGTGAGTGCATATAGCCAATGAAGTGCCAATGAGTGCCAAGTGAGTGGGCCAATGAGTGCAAGTGAGTGCCACATAGTTGCGACATAGTGCCAACTGAGTGCACTTTTTTTCAAGCCTTTTCTAGCCTACCATGAACCCTAGAATAGCCCTAATATGGGTGTCTAACCCCCTAAGTTATAAGGTATGAGGATTCGATTGGTGTAAATATAACAAGTTGCTAGGATGCTTTCTTACTATGAGTTAGTCCTTTTCTAACACTTTATACACACATACACTACGACACTTATACACACATTCACTATTGACACTTATACAAACTATGACACTTACATTAAACATCCATACACTTACACTCCACCCACACACAGATACCACTACACTTAACTCACCAACCTCGATATTTTGATGCTCAACTTTGATGCCTCAACTTTGGATGCCTCAACTTTGATGCCCCAGCATAATCCTCAACTTTGATGTCTCAACTTTGGATGCCCCTGCATAAATGCCTCACATTGTATGCTCAACTTTGAAGTTCATCTTTGATGACTCATCTTTGGTGACGTCATCTTTGATACCATCTATATTGAAGATTCATCTTGATGAAATTACCTTTGATGGCTCATCTCTACGCCACATCATAGAACAGAGTTAATTATTAATGTTCCTTCCCTAGTCAATAATTTGGAACACCAGGGGCGCCGCATGCGCCTCGCGCAAAGACAACCAGCCCCGCAACCGCAGGTTGCGATCCGCCACGTCCCCCGCCCGCAGGCGCAATATTTCGGCGTTCCCGCCCGCCGCGTGCGCCCGCAGGCGCAATTATTTCCGCGCTCCCCCGCCCGCCGCCGTGCGCCCCAGCGCAATATTTTCCCGCGTTTCTCCGCCCGCCGCGTGTCCCGCAGACGCAATATTCTGCGGGAATGAAAAATATATTTACTATATAAGTCATTCCTTTTTATTTCATACTTAAACATTTCAAAGAATTCTTTCCAATATACTATGAGTCATATTCATTTTTATTCCATACTTAAACATTTTTAAATTAAAACATTTTTCAATTAGAGAAAGTACTCATTACAGACCTTTTATTTAACACATATATTTAATTAACATTAATTTTTACTTAATAACTTTTTTATTTATAAATTCTTTAAAAATTGTATGTAAGAAGAAAAAAATCCAGAGTGGCTGATATATAATCATTTATTTTACTACAATTGTTTTACGAATTTTATTAAAACATTAATTTACATACCCTTAAAGCAGTAAATATAAATCAATAGAGGTGTGACTAACACAAGGGGTATTAGTATGCTTTGTTTTACTGCTTTACTGCCTTAACTCATGTTTAACTGCTTTAACTCATGTTTTACTGGCTTAACTCATATGTTTTTTACTCGCTTTAACTGCATATATTTTATTAAATTGTTACATTACTTAAGCAGTAAATCAGTAAATAATAGAGGTGTGAACCTAGCAACATAGGGCTTAGTATGCTTTTGTTTTTTACTGCTTTTCTGCTTTAACTCATGTTTTACTGCTTTATCTCATATGTTTTACTGCTTTAACTCATATATTTATAAACATTACCTACCTTAAAGCAGTAAATCAGTAAATTAATAGAGGTGTGACCTAACCCAAGGGGGGATTAAGTATGCTTTTGTTTTACTGTTTTTTTCTGCTTTAACTTTCTGCTTTCTGCTTTTAACTTCTGCTTTACTGCTTTAAACCTTCTGCTTTACTGTTTTAACTTTCTGCTTTAGCTGTTTTAACTCAAATAACTTGTATTCATACATTTAGTGTTATTTTTAGTCTTTTGATTTTACTTCTTTTACGTAATTTATTTCTTGTCTTATTAACTTTTTTACTTTCATTCAAAATTTGATATTATTATGGAGTGTAATTGTTTGTATGTATATTAAATAATTGTATTAAGATTAGGAAAGTAGACAATATTCAAAAGATGTAGTGTCAATGGCAATAGTATAACAATAACAGATATTAAGATTTAAAGAAATTATGCGATAAATTAAGTACAGAGATGAGGGAATAGGTAGAATAGTGAGATTTAAGAGTAGAGGTTACTTATTAGATAAGCATATAACCAGTATTATGTTAATTTAAAATATGAGCCTTGAAGATAAGAAGTAAATACTGAGAAAAGAGAATGACCGAAGATAAATGAAGAATAATGAATAATATATATAAGATAACGAACGAGTTTACAATTATAACAAACTATGAAAGCTAATCTTATAGCAGCAACAATATTTATGTGATACACTGACGCTATACATTTTACCACAATGATGAAAATCGAACTTGTGAGTTACAGTTTACAAGAACCACGTTCAATCATAAACACATGCCAGGCGGAAAGTTACAACCAAAAACACACGTGCCATCAGAAGCCCACACCAGCAACGACACGTAAGAGTAAATGATACTGAAAACAGATAAAAGTCAGGTAGAAGAATGACACACAAAGTGCGCATACTTACACACGACACGACACCCAACCATGAGGGCGAGAAGGGCTGACTAGTAAAGGCCTTCAAGATAACACGCAAGACATTGTATCTAAAAATAGACACTACCACAGAGCACGAATTCAGAGTAGAGAGATCAACGAGATCCGTACTCATTTCATGGGTGACATGCATTAGAGCAAGAATATTCTAATTTACTTAACACATGATAACGTTCTATATATAAATTTAAACAATTTCTTTTTTCAATTACCCGTACTAGTTGTGAGAATTATAATTCAAATTCTTTTTACTAAAATAATTTTCAAGTCTTCTTAAAAGCTTACTTATGACATAAAGTCAAATTCTATTGAACTTTGTGAACAAAAAGAAATTTAAATTAATTAGGAGTCTATGTAATGTAATACTATTCCGGATTAATTATAAATTCTACTTTCCAATAATGTCTTTAATCTATTACTTAAGATAAAAATTTTCTGAGGAATAAACTCACTAATCATTCTGGTTACCATTAAATTCATTTTCCTCATATCACTCCTCTTCACGGATTAACAGTTAGATAGCAACAGTAAAACAGAATACAGGTCAAAGTGCGGATCATGAAGTCCCTCATAGGGATACGCACCGGCTTAAGGGTCAAGCACCTCGGGTCAGTCAAGTACTAATAGATAGTTACTCCGCACTAATATAGCTGCTTTATGGAGAGGGTGTACTGTATAGTCGTATTGTACTATACCATACTAGTGAGGCTTCCATAAGGCTAAGGCAATAAACAATTTTGTATGAGATGGATATATAAAACACATAAACGCTCTTGTACAAATCATGCGTCTTAATTGAATAAAAAAAGACAGCTACTCAGGTTGTAATATCATCGTTGGGAGTTTGGTAGGGCTGAATGTCCGCTAATATGTCAGTGTCGAAAATTCCGATAGATTAAAGTCAAAGATAATTAGTCTAAATAGCTTCTATTGTAAAAAGTAAACGCCTTCGAGCGCAAGATTTTCTTTATCCGGGATTATTATTATGGTATTGATCTATGGTACATTGGCAATGCCATCACGGAAAACACAAACAACCGCAACGCTGAACCAAATTGGGACACAAGACTATACCTCGAGATATTGATCTTGACTGCATCGGATTCCTGCCATTCTGCTATTAGAAGGTATATAGTGTAGATGGTTAAGTGTTAATCTTACTATAATAATTTTAACCGTACGAAGTTCCTAAAAGTAGTACGAAGAATCAATATGAAAGTTTATCGCACGACAATCATGACATTCATCTGGATATCTCCGTTGTTGCGTTCGCATTTACTGAGAACAACAACTCTAATTTTTAAAAGTTTTATCACAATTAAAAAAGATGTAGTTAAATTTAATTGTTAATAAGAATTATATTTAAAAATATTTATGTAGGCATAAAACCCCTGTTGCTGACGCTTTTTTATGCACGACGTGGTTTTATGTACGCGAAATAGATGTTTTGTAATAATGGAAATGTTTTTAAGCATAACTATCGTTAGAGCTGAACATAAAAATGAATTGACGTCAATAAGGTATATTTGTTACGTGACTATTAAGAATAATCTCTAGTCGACACTAAGGCCTTTGTTTGTTAATCGTCATGAAACACTAGGAACATGGATATGGTACTATCCCATCCACCGCCCGATATAATACGCATCATCGCGTTTTCATATCAACAGCGTAAGGAATTTAAGTTAAGTGCTGAGTAGGGCAGTGCAAGGAGCGCACTTAGCGTCGCCGGGCCGTGTCGGTCCCGTCAGACGCGAAGTCGAGAAAATATAATTAGCCTGGCGGAATGCTAGAGATCGCGGGACATCAGACGGGTGTTTCGGGCGGAGCCATAAGCCATGACGATAATATCTTGCGCCTTGCGAGAGACTGAACACGATGGCTGCGCAGGCGTCGGGGTACAAGATCCATTCGATAATGCGGGCGGGCTGTGTGGAAACGTGCACGGGAGGCGACTACGCGAGGAAGCGCATGCGAAAATTGCGTCGGAGATGCACAATTCTTGTGAGAGGGTGGCGCGAGTAGAATCCTTATTGATCACAGAAATTGCCGCTACCTGCAGGTGCGGGGCTGGTGTCTTTAGCGCGGAAGGACGCGATACGGCGCCGGTGTTTCATCGAATTATGAAGCTAGGAGAGGAGGACCTTAATAGGGATCGACTGGAACGTTCTTGTGTGCTTGGATATCTATACGTCATGTGTGGCGTGCTGTGAGTTCAATGATGCGTGCGTATCGAAAGGTGTATCTTTTTACATACAAGTGTGATATGCATATCATAAGTTTGTATGGTATACGGAAAGAATGAGTCATCAAAGAGAGTCATCACGCAGCTCAGATTGCGTAGATTAGTTCCGATTTTGGAGCTTCTAGTTTGTAAGATGCAGTGCAGGTATGTGCTGAGGTCATTTAATAACCAGTGTTGCTCTGACAATTATCCTGACATAGGGGGCCTCGTGATATTGAAAACTCCTTAACAGTGACGGATCGTATTATATGTACTTGGGCATCAATAATGTTGTAAGAAAGTAAAGAGGATATCAGGGAACTTAAATCAGAATAAATCTTGAGGCTAGCTTCATATAATATAGAGATCTGAGTTGAGACGTAATCAAAATATCGAGCTGGTGACTGGTGAAGATGTTAATAAGTGGCATTATTAGCTATATATGAAAAGGTATAGATATATGAATAGGTATTATAACTTTGATGTTGGTTAGGTATAGTTAGTATGTAATGTATATATTATAAAGTGGATATTATTAATTGAGAGATGAATATTGAATTTTATGTTATAGATTCAGTACTTAATAGGTGAGTAAGTATTAGTAATAAGTAATGAATATGGCTAAAATTTCAATAGTATGATAGTTGTGTTAAATAATGCGCTGTTCGTGATAACATGATGATTTTGTAGTATATAGAGGTTGCACATTAATAATAATGACATGGAATAGTCGGAAAAATGTTACTCATAGCTATACTGCACACTATTTGTAATATCAAGGCTTAATCAGGTTTGTCTAGCAATTAATGGTCCAAAAGATCTAATGATTCGTATTATTTAATATATCAAAATTCTCTAAACCTTCTTTGCATAATATGCCAGGGAATCTAGTTCCTACTAGCATTATCTCGATGATAGTAGTTTCGTGTTCATCAAGTAATACCTTCAGCTTAACACCTACGTAAAATCAGTCTCCCAGTGCTGCAGATAGTGAATTAGTATGGTTTAATCATTCTTGGTCACCTGCAATTAAATTATCTTTCTTGCAACATCTCGTTTTTCTAAAGTAGATAACTGATATATATCGTAAAATGTTTTGACGTTCATAAATAGTATCTTAGGAAAGATCGAGTTGATGTATAACCAAGTAAGGAAAATGAAATATACAGAAAAGGTACAGAGGTTAAGATTCATTGGACTACGAGGGGTGGCTAGAAATAGGCTATGGAAGATGGCAGTGCACGCCCATCGTCAGTGTGCGTGGCATAGAAGATTAGACTTCAATTACTGCTAGTTGGCGTAAATACTATGTAGGCGACACAATAGTTCGTAACGGATTGACTGAACTCATAACTGCGTGAACGATCTCTTGGTAATTAGCGATGCAAGATACACACATATGTCTTGCTCAGCTAGTATCTACAGTGAGCGCTACTACAGCTCGAGATAAGAACAATATTGCACTGCAATATAAGCGCATGCAGATAGGAGTGCTGTAAGGCTTCCAGTGCAAATGGTGGACTGAGATATGCCAAATGATGCCTACGGATTCAATACCTCTAATACATCTGTTCGTGTTATCATGGGTATATCTTACCTGCTACATGAACTAATTGAGATCAGAGCAGAAAGGTCAAGGATTATTTGAAAATGGGGTACTGGAATGCGGGTTATTGAATGGAAGAAGTGATAATCGGCTAAGACTCTTGCAGTGTGAGGGATGTATTATAAAATGATGGTAGTAAGATGAAGTTGAGAAGGCTTAACGGTCATGATCGTAGAATGTCTGCATGTCGAAGCGTACAGGCCGTGGCGTACCTAACATGTATCGAGGTCCTACGACGCACTAATGGTATAATGCAATGTCAAGATGACACAATTAAGTTATTTATAATTGCTAAGTAACTATGCTCATGACGAAGTGCCCAATTACTGATTAGTAAGTATAATTGAATGATCGAGAATTACTGTAATGCATTAAGGGCATCTGATACGTGACACTCAGATAAAGGATAGGACTAGTATTCAAACAAATATATACCTACAAGTGGTCAAATGACCCATGAAATGCCAAATAGTAGTAGTTGGATTAGCAGTAGGATTTACTGTTGAGCGGTACTTAGTTAGCTATACGTGGATATAGAATAGTAGCTGTCTACTGGTAGGAGAAAATATGTTATAGGTGAGATAGGTAATCAGTGAAATTGGTGTTTGTATGGATAAAGTCACATCATAGTGATGGTAGCCATTGTATGAATAGGTAAGAGATAAAACTATGGTGGCAGTTATATGTATTCGCATGGGATTGAGGTTAGTCTAGAAGGTTGTTATGATAAGGAGATTGCAGACCAACTACTGATCCTGTAGGGATTCTTAGTGACATTGTAATTGCCGCACATTGAGATAAAGTTATCTGATATTGATGGTGATTACTTGTGATGATTATAGTGTGGTATAACATTAGATATAGATATCATACTCTATTAGGAAATAGATATATAACGATTACATATTAGGATATACAAGATCGCAAGAGAATGATTTGTTGACAACATGCATGTCTAGAGTTTAGATGTCGTGCAAAGTAAGTTATAAGATAAAGCTTGACATGTTATAACGAATAGAAAGATTGAGTGGTCTAAACACATCGTCATCACTGACCAATAGACAAATTTTATTGTCATCCAATCTACACAGATAAGGTTCCAGAATATTGATAAATAGAACTGTTTATTATGTACTAACGTGTAAAGTATAAATTCTCCATCAAAAAGGAACTGATATATTAAATAAGATAATTCTGCGTAATAGATATCCACGCATTATGGCGAGTGTTCATGGATATGAGAGACTAATGGATCGTACTCCGGCCCATCGTTCATAGTCAAGAACAGCTGAATAATATCATTATTCGTGTCTTAGTCTGAGATTAAGGTCAATTCATTAAACGAGTTATAAGTATGTCACTAGTCTTATGATACTTCGGTTTAGTTAACATCTAATGTTTATATATAAAGTAATATTAACTATATGATATTTAAAGCAGAGGTGGTAGTAATTTATCGTATGTCCTGTCGTTAATAATACTTAGTAATTACGTATAGGTGGCTGATTTTTGAACTGGATATTAGCGATACTATAGAAATCAGTGACCGCTGGGAGATCACATCGCTAAAAAAGGCTTTATTACTTCCTAAATTTTAAAAAATTTTATTAGGACCTACGTAGTGTAATATCGCACACATTTTACAGAAAGAATGGCTCGTTTTTGAAATATATTTTAGAACTGGGAATTTGGTCTAAGAATCGGAGCACCAGGGATAATAAAATAGGTGATTACCTAATTTAATTTAGTGAAACTCTAAATGCTAGTATGTTATTTGGGCACAATCACATTTTGCCTCTTCAGGATGACGAGAGCGATATAAAGTGTTCGTAATCGTGTAAGGCAGTGTTAAACTGTGGGTTATTTTACTGCATCGTGTGGTCAGTATTTCTTACGTGTATGATGTACCAACTTGTCAACATAGGATATGAGTAATAATACATAATAAGTGAAGAACTACAATCTGAATATAGGTTTAAAAATACTGTATGGAATAATTTTAAAGATATTACAGTGCATTCGAGCGAATTAATATAAATGTAAGTCGCAAAATTAAATTGTTTATTTTTAAATACCAAGATACTCATATAAGTGTTAAATTTAATAATGAACAATAAGGTTTATAACTTTGAGTATCCATGACCCGCTAATTCAATTAGGAGCTCGACATTAAAGGTAGCAGCGCATTATATTAAGAAGTACATATGGTGACCTATTGTAGTAGTGAGTGTGGCTAGGGTCTAATGGATTCCCAATTTTTGTTTTTCAGCTTTGCGCTTACTGAATATGATGTCAAGTATCGTTAGCTTCAAGTACGTAAAAATGATATGTGGTTATAGATAATCTAAAATTTCATAAAACGGTGTTTAAGTAACAGTTAATTAAATGTCAAATACATATGCAATATTATGTAAATATGTGTTTAAAAAATTGATGAGTATAATAGACAAAAATGAGAAGTTATGTATAACCAGTTTTAAGTGAAGTATAACATACATAACATTGTCATTGGCTATATCATAATGGTCAGTATTATAATATAGTATTGTATTATGTATTAGTGAAGGTTAGTAGAGCAAGTACTTTGATAATATACATATATTGTGGAGTTTGACTATTTGATATGAGATAAATTATCCGATGCTACACGTGTTTAAATTAAACCATACGTAAGTGTGCATTGACTATAATCGAAACATAAATATGACATCGTTTTGGCGCACAACGCTCGTTAATCTAGCGTGCGTGTAAGATGCATATACAAAGATGCGACTGTCGCAACTAGTGTTATGACCGTATAACGTCCAAGGACTAATTAATGTGTGTGAGTGCACAGATGAGATTAGGTGTTTCAGATCAAAATACTAAGTATAGGTTCTGTTGATAGTAGGACTAGATTAAGTCACGATTGCTGTGTGAGATGGAAGTAGGTGGTCGTGTGATGCTGCAAATGCGATAGAGTTAGATGTGTTGTGGTGCTGTTGTATTGTAGGTAGTAAGTGTGTGTTGTATCTACATTCGTCGACTGTGATAGTGAAGTTTCTGGCTGGTATCATAAGAGTTGTAAAAGTTGATCAATCGAGGTTTCAGTAAGTCGAACTCATTGAGGGGTAGATTGTATTAAGTGGTGCATATAGTGCAATAATGTCAAAGTATTATAGTGCTCCATAGTGATCAGTTGTGTCCATCACTGTGATGATAGTAAAAGACAGTGCTTGTACATCTGATTCATACCAGAGAGTCAATATGGCCAATGAGTAAATTATACACTAAGCCTTATAAAATAACTGTGCAGTAATAATCTACCTAAACAAATAAATAATAATATAACTTGCTGAGGTACTGCTGTTAAATATCATGTAGAAATGATAATCTAATAAAAAATAAATGAACCAATGATAATAAAATAAGATAAAAAGTATTAAAATCAAATAAAAACAATATGATATGAATAAAATAAACTACTGAGTTAATAACAGTTAATGTGCAGCACGATATAGAAGTGTAGATGAGACAGTATAAAGCAAGGGTTTACATAAAGTATAAATGCAATTATTATAATGTAATAGTGAAGATAAGAAATTAAAGCACGTAAGCAGTAAAAGTCTAATGAGTTCTAAAGTAGTAAAGTAAAACAATAAGGTAACCTACTATATCGACATACCTATATTGGTAGTTAGGTACTACAGTACCTGACTTAATTTGTGAAGTATTACTGATTTAACTGCTTTATAGGTATCGTAATGTTATCAAATATATCAGTATAAGCATTAAAAACACCTCCTGAGGTTTATAAATGGGAGCTCAATAAAGCATGAGTTAGAGCAGATTAAATGTATTGATAAATTAAACGATGCATGACTAATGCTCACTTAATGAATATGGTTTCGTTCACGGGTATGTTTGATTAGGTAATTAGCGTGCAGAGAGCCGTTATTCATATCCCTCATTCGTGATAGTGATTCTACTCTTGAAGTTTACTCTGCTTACTTATGAGTTTATGCTTATTGTCATTCTAAATCCTAATCATAATTAGTAGGTCAACTTTTCATCAACATATTGTGAAGATCACCTCTGATATGGAGTCATAGTGCTTGGAAGGCAGTAAAGAAACATACTATATATATCTATGCCGTAAGTCATCTTGATTGCTGCTCACATACTTCATCCTGAGTATAATGTCGGAGCAGTTTTTGCTTATGACCAGGCATAATCAGTACACTAAAATACCATATCCGGATTGGAGTACCCCTGTCACAACATGATGTGGTCACGAGAACACTCTAACTTAACTATGTACCCCGGAAACGATTTTCGTATAGGTATAGCTGCCTTATATTTGATGCAGACATACAGGGTCCGGCGAACACATGAAGTAATATGCAAGACGAATTATTTTCCCTTTATTCTTTAATTATTTTAATCTTTTTTTTATAAAGAATTTTTTTTTGTGTTGCATTTCTTTATATAATACAGTTGTCAAAAAAAGCCTACTAAATTAGCTGGTGATTTGACTTTTTACTGACCTTATATCTGAATAATATAACACGTTAAGTGTAAAAGATAGCGTGATAGGGGAAATGTTTAACATGATCGAAATTTATTAACTATTGTGTTAAAATACATCGGATTGTTTAGACTGAGATGTAAAAGAATAACAATAATATAGTAAAATAAAATATTGCATTCAATAGGGCAGAGCTCCACTTCTTCAGACCTCTGCATACGATTATTATATAATATCAATATAAGAGAGATTGACATAAAGTTATGAATAATAATAAAAATTGTATAAATTAATAGGACAGCTGCATTTCAAGTGAAATGACATTAATGTTTATAAACAAATACTGTGTTAAACATTTCGCGCTATATAGTCCTCTTCGTATATATTGTAACTATAAGAGTTAACCTCAAAACCGGTTAAGAGAGATATATAAGAGAGATTGACGAGCAGAAAAGTATGGTATTAATGTCTTAATTAAAGGACAATTGTTTAAGTAGTTAGCAAACATATAATCAATGATATGGCTAGCTGCTCATGCATCGCAGTGAGAGTTTTCTGCACCATAGTGTTGAAAACAAACGAGGGAAGAATTCTCGCATTGTCGTTAGATAAAGACTGAATCACCTTACACGGATAGCTCGTGAATACGGATAGAAGAATGTTATATTACGGAGGCAATGCATCTAGTATAGTAGGAATATATAAAACTCAGATTATCTATAGCAGATTAACGACGATCAGGAACTTTATCTAGCGTCTCTGGACGGTATGACGACGCGATTCGCTCATGAAGGACTGAAAACGTGGCGAGAGAGAACGCAGGCGGACAAGCAATAACTAGTGCGTTTAGTCTTCCCGTCTTTTTCCTCCCCCTTATGACTCTAAAACTGGCTGGGCAAGCGTAAGACAGTCCGAGCGATGGAAAAGATGGGTCGGAAATATTCGCTTATTCGCATAAATTGTCTGAACGTTATCTTGGTCGCAATCTTCATCCATAAAAAACGCCTGCTGGGCGTCACGCGGCGTGGCGGGAAACCAGGTCGCTAGGGCGTTGACGCGCCCGCGGCAGGACATCTGCAAGATACCCGTGAGCGGTATCTGTGTACAGGACTTGCGTGTGTGACGGGGGCTAGTCTCGTCCCTAACTTGCGCGGGAGGCGGCTGTGACTGACTGCGTGGGTCGCCCTGGTACACAGTTATCCACATTTATCGATACCTCAGGCAGTGAAGACATTAATATTAACTCTGTTCTAGTGATGTGGCGGTAGAGATGAGCCGATCAACAGGTGATTTACATACAAAGAATGAGATTTATCAGTATGTCCTAGAATTTAGCCGCTCCAATAGCCGGCTATCGCACGGTGCGATCTAAAGGACTGAACTCACATTACTTAAGAATTCTCCCGGAAGACTCACTTGGCTATGATTTGCTTAAGGCAACAGAAGAAGCAAGTTAAAACGAGAGGGAATTCCTTCAAAGTTGAGGTTGACCAGTCACAATAGCTTAGAACATACGTGTAGGACTATCTT
>JABUQX010018934.1:0-5000 GCA_015478945.1 Trachelipus rathkii
ATAAAAAATTACTACAATTATGATATTGATATATTTATAAGCTACGTTATTCGGTGTTTTCGTGTATTATTTCCTTTTCGTTCGAAAAATAAGTAAGGTTATGATAAGTTTTGTTAAGTAGACAGATTTTCTGAGTATACTTATCAGCACTTATTATAATCTAAACTAAATGGGTCCTAAACCGAATTTAAACATAAAAATAAATTTGGTAGAGAGATTTGGTATAGGTTTTTAGTCCTTTTATATGGGGATGAAAGATATCATCTAAAGAAGAATTATCGGAAATATATCGATATTTCGTCAGACTACGCTAATGAAAACTATTACCAATATATATATATATATATATATATATATATATATATATATATATATATGCTATATATATATATATATATATATATATATATATACAAATATAAATGAGACCAGGGGAGGAAGCAGGGGTAATTACCAGGGAAGAGCTGGAGGAGGCCTTAAGGAAAATGAACAATGGAAGGGTCCCCTGAGAAGATGGATTGCCCATAGAATTAATAAAAGAGGGAGGAGAGTGTGTGAAGGAAGCAGTGTTGAAGTTTATCAACAAGTGCTGGAGAGAAAGTGAAGTTCCAGAGGGATGGGGAAAAACCATCATTATACCAATATATATATATGAAAGGGAGATGTGGGTGAATGTAATAATTACAGAGGTATTTCATTATTGGACCATCTGGCAAAAGTATACGAAAGGATTCTTGAAAGAAGAGTGAGGGCAATTGTGGAATCCAGACTAGAGGGAATAGAAGCACCACATATCTTATGTTCTCCCTGAGAATGAAATGGAAAAGATAATAGAATACAACAAAAAGGCATACATCGCATTTATAGATCTGAAAAAGGCATTCGATTTGGTACCTAGGAAGAAATTGTTCGAGGTTTTAGAGAGAGATTATGGAGTGGGTGGTTACTTAAGAAAGGCTTTGGAGAGTATGTATAAAAATGACAAAAGTAATGTAAGAACGGGATATGAAAACGAGAAAGGGTTTGAGGTGGGAGCTGGCGCTAAGCAGGGAGGTGTATTGTCACCAATTCTGTTTGTAGCATATTTGGATGTAGTAATTAGGGCAGTGAGGGAGGAGGTGGAGGACTTGGATGGAGATGTGATGGCTTATGCGGATGACCCGGCGTGCTGGAGTGAATACGGAGATAAACTGAGGAGGGTGGTGTTGGCTTTTGATAGTAAACTGAGAGAAGCGGGCCTGTGCATGAACGTAGATAAAACAGAAATTATGATAGTTAGTAGAGAGGAGGGAGTAGAGTTGGTGGTGGAGGTGGATGGTGTGGTGATTAAAAACGCAGAGAAATACAAGTATCTGGGGGGAATGTTTGGTAGAGAGGGAAGAAGTGCCTTGGAGATTGCGAGCAGAATTGATAAGTACGGGAGAACAGGTAGAGCTTTGTATCCTTTCATCAGGGATAATGAGATTGGAGGGGAGGTGAAGAAGATAATTTTGGAGAGCATTTTAACAACGGTTCTTCTGTATGGGGCGGAAACATGGAGTATGACAACAAGAGAGGAGAACAGAGTGCAGACTCTGAAATGAATGTATTGAGAGCGATGGCTGGAAAGACCAGGAGGGACAGAAGGAGAAACGAAAGAATTAGAGAAGGTATAGGAGTAATACCTATTATTAACAAAGTAGATGTAGCAAGACTAGGGTGGTGGGGACATTTGGAAAGGATGGAGCGTGGCAGGGTGGCCAGAAGGAGACCGGAAGGAGGCATACCAAGGGGAAGACCACGGAAGAAATGGAAGGACTCTGTAGAAGATTCGCTGAGAAGACATCAAATGCCATCTATGATTCAGCTGATTGAAGAACGGGTCTTGGAAGATATAAGGGAGTGGAAGAAGAGGTTGGTCGTGCTGACAGGCTCATAATGAGCCTTCCTGGGAGCGGTGATAAGATAAATATATATATATATATATATATGTTATATATATATATATGGGTTAGCGGCAGCAGTATATATATATATATATATATATATATATATATATATATATATATATATATATATATATATAGCATATATACATATGCTATTATAGTTATTATTATTATGTTGTTATATATACATATATATATGTTATTGTTATAGTTATATGGGTTATTATATAAGGCTATACATAAATAGTTATATATAGAAGAGCAGCAAAGATATATAGGGTATATGTGGTAAGTTAAGTATATATTATATATATATTATTATATATATATATATATATATATATATATATATATATATATTTATATATATATATATATATATATATATATATATATATATTGTTAGACACCAAATATTCCCTTTTTAAGATATTTCTAAACCTGTTCACAATTATATAATATTTTTTAGTTTCTTTTTCTAAATTACCGTAACATAAACTTCTTACCTCGCTTTATTCCCTATTTTATTGTATGAACAAGCTATAAACAATTTTCTCGTCTCATAAATAGAAACTAATACAATTATAGATGTAGCTCAGACTTCAGATACAGAGACGATTCGATCTCTTCAAAAAAGATCAAAAGAAAAGATTCACAAAAAAAAAAAAAAAAAAAAAATCGAAAAGAACAAGATTTGAGTTGTGTGTAATTTGGCGATGTTTTTTTACTTTCTAAGAAATATATACGTTCCATTCTGAGGCAGCGTGAAAGAGATCCTTTGTCAATTTGCCTACACCATCTACTTCAGAATTTGTAATTTCAAATTGAAATGTAATAGGGGTTTGTTTTTTATAGATGAAAATGGATTTTCACCATACAAAGATAGAGGTGAGAAGGTGAAAAAGATATCATTAATAGACAAGAAAAAGAATTTAACACCATCTTTAATAAGTTTCAAGATGCGTCACTCAAAAGGTCAGATGAAATTTTCTAGGAAAAAAATAATCAAGAGTCAGTGTATATTTTATAAATAAAAAGCTAATTATTATTTTGAAAGAAAATAACAGTATGAACATGATATTATGGTATATATATATATATATATATATATATATATATATATATATATATATATATATATATATATATATATATATATATATATATATATATATATATAAATTTATATATGTATATATATATTTATATATATATATATATATATATATATATATATATATCAGTGGCGTAGTTAAGGGATAGGCTGGGTAGGCATTGCCTATCTTATTTTTAAGAACAAATTAATAATTAAGAAAAACAAATAAAATAATATAAAAAATGTTAATATAATAAGAAACCATAAGAAAATTAATCTACAAAATCTTAAAGAAAAAATATAAAACCAAAAATGAGGTATTTATGCTTTGCCTCTCTATCCACTGCTTAACTTTCCTACGCACATCGGCGTAGCTCAAATAAAATATATCCCTTTAGTTCCAATGCTATAAAGGGAGGCTCGCTGACTCATCGCTCATCGTACCACGAACGAACCATATCAGTTCAACATACCACAAATAACAACAACAACAACAACAACAACAACAACAACAACAACAACAACAACAACAACAACAACAACAACAACAACAACAACAACAACAACAACAAACTAACCAACGAATATATGCTAACGTAACATTGTTTTCACATTAATAAAGCTAACATAGCATTACCAGAACTAAGAATATAATGTACAATAACAAAATCTAACACACCTTACGCTAGAATAAACAACTAACATTAACAAAGTTCCATACTTAACAGCAGTAAAGTACCTAGCATAGCATACAAAACGTAACCTATTCACACTTTTTTCAAGCATATCTCTAACATATCGATGTTAATTTTACATTAACAAATGATTTACGTAGCATTCAGAGTATCATTTCGGATAAACATAGCACAAAATGAGTTCTTTATATACTAACCATCGAATATATGCTAACATAACAAGGTTTTCATATTAATATAGCTAACATAGCATCACATGAACCAGGAAAATAATGTACAAAGGTAAACCTAACACATCTTACGTCCTAATAAACTGTTAACATTAACAAAGTTCCACACTTAATACCAGTAAAGTAACTAACTTTACATACAAAAACGTAACCTGTTCATACTTTTTTCCAAGCATATCTCTAACATATTAACGTTAATCTTACATTGACACAGTAACATTTATCAAAAAATGTATCATAACCCTGACCGATTATCATAAAGACCAACGAATATATGCAAACCTACCAAAGTTTTTTACATTATCATAGTAATATTTAACAAAAATTTATCATAAGTGCTGTTAAGTGTACTCAGAAAATCTGTCTACTTAGCAAAACTTATCACAACCTTACTTATTTTTTGAACGAAAAAGAAATAATATATGAAAACAATATCATAGTATTAGTAATTTTTTATTAACAACATGTGGCAACGTTGCTTCATATTCATATCAAAATATCGATTACTTTTAAAAATATATCGATATTTTTAGGCTATGCTAATCTAGATTATTACCAATATTTTACCTGTAATTTTATTGCAATATTTTAACTAATGCATAAATCAAAAAAGAAAATATAAATGCAATATATATTTGTAACTCAAATCCTAAATTATTTTAACATTTGCAAACATATAAACAAAAGTTTATTTTCAATTTATTTTATTTGCTTCTGTTAGTTTATCGATTTCATAATTGCATTTCCACGAGTTTGTATTTGTTTTATTTTTTGTTTCTTTATACTCTCCTATTTTTATTACTGTTACAATTAATATTCTTTCTGCTTGTTGAATATTCGCAATATAAATAGCAGATATTTATATTTGGAACATTTTACTTTTCATGTTAATTTATTATTATTATTATTATTATTATTATTATTATTATTATTATTATTATTATTATTATTATTATTATTATTATTATTATTATTATTATTATTATTATTATTATTATTATTATTATTATTATTATTATCATTATTATTATTATTATTATTATTATTATTA
>JABUQX010018934.1:10000-12500 GCA_015478945.1 Trachelipus rathkii
TCCGTCATGAGACCCATTTCCAACAACATCTCAGCACCACAACTTTACTTTCACAATTAAGAACACATTCGATGAAAGCTATGCCCAGTCGACAAACGCGCATCCTCGTACAAGATGGGAGAGTTAAAGTACTGTATATTTTCCATATATATATAAGGTGTATATATATATATATATATATAAGAGCAGCAGTTGTTATATATATATATATATATATATATATATATATATATATAAGAGTTATATATATAGGGCAGAATTGCTAAGTTGGTGCCTCTTTTGTGAGCAAGTCAGTCCCTATATAAGGTAATGATGGGGTTTAAAAATCCACATTTAAAATGAAGATTTATTCAATAAAAGTAAAGAAGTACCCTTCTGTTGAGATACTCTTTCTTTTTCATAAGCTCATAGTCAATCAGCAGTTACGGACTGTTCCGCGTTTACCTCCCTTGCCTGATTCTTTTTTTTGAATTCTTGTCAATCGAGATTGAGTCGAGGTCTTATCCTGAATTTTATCTCCCTTGCTTGAAAATTGCGTTTTCTTAAAGTTCTGAGAAGGGAGTACTAGAGAGAGTATCTGCACTTAGTACTATTTCTTCAGATTGTCTTCTGATTGGTTTTTATTGATTGATTATCTCAACAGAGCGGGTTATATATGATTTTGTTTGAACTTATGTTAAAATTTTGCTCACGCAAATCTTAGCATAAGTATTATTTTATTTTATAAATAGTTATAATTGAGGGTGCTATATTACTTCCCATGCTAAACACGGAGTGAGAAAGTATGTTATAATAATTATACAAGATATAAAAGCTAATCATCATTCAAATGTATACACCTTTGGGGGCATTTGACAATGCGCACAAACATAGAAAACATTTCAATGAGGTAAAAAAAATAATAACTAAAATACATAAAGTAAAAGTATTTTCAAATGAAAGCATATCTTATTATGTCCGAAGACATAAGTATACATACAAACATTTGAAGGCAAAAATAGTATACATGAAATGCAAAGAATATTCAAATACAAGCATATTTGGTTACATCCAAAGATCTAAACATACATACAAATATTTGAATATATAAAAATACAATAATGTTATATATACAGAAAATGAAAGGTGCATTTAAACGCAAGCATATTTGGTTATATCCGTTAGATATAAGCAAACATACAAACATTTAAATGTATAAAATACAAAAATGTTTATACATAATTATTGATATAGAACAATCGAGTTATTCACAAGTTAAATAGGCCACATCGGTCGAACCGTTGAATCCACGGAATGGTCCAGTATAAGGCGTTTCTAATGTATTCATGATTTGATCAATGCTCACGTTAAGTTTTCTAAACTGTAGTTACGAAAGAAACATTGCGTGACATATTACAATTGCTTGTGAACAATTTATTGTAAATAAAGATACTTTTAAAGTTTAAATAATGTATCAAAGTTATTAAATTGAGTGTGTGTATTTAATAATACAGGGCATCCTCCATATAAATATCAAGAAATTAGAGTCTGGAGTCTAAATGTTGCCATATATATATATATATATATATATATATATATATATATATATATATATATATATAGCATATATATATATATATATATATATATATATATATATATATGATATATGTATATATATATATTATGAAGTTAGATACCAAAGCCAAACCCTCCTCATTTAAAATATTTCTAAATCCTCTTGTCATGATTGTATTACAATATTTCATTTTATTTTCCTATTATCGTGGTGGGTTGGTTTTCGAGAGATGTTGACTGAACACGTCACAAAACCATTTTTAATCGCATGAATATATTTTACAATTTAAAAAAAAAAAAAAAAAAAAAACACGGCAAACAGAAGTTAATTTACGCAATAGTATAAACCATCAATAATATATATATATATACAGCAGCATATATATATATATATATATATATATATATATATATATATATATATATATATACATATAGTATATATATTATAACAAATAACGAAATTTTTGTGCATAAACATATATATATATATATATATATATATATATATATATTATATATATATATATATATATATATATATATATATTATATATATATATATATATATATATATATATATATTATTAAGTTATTATTATTGTTATACATATATATATATATATATATATATATATATATATATATTCATATATATATATATATATATATATATATATATATATATATATATATATATATATATATATATATATATATATATATATATATATATATATATATATATATATATATATATATATATATATATAAAGAATATAGAGAATATATATATATATATTGTATATTATATACATATATATATAAATCTATATATCACATATATATATATATATATATATATAGTATAGTATAGTATATAAATATATATATATAGTATATATATATATATATATATATATATATATATATATATATCTCT
>JABUQX010018934.1:17500-22500 GCA_015478945.1 Trachelipus rathkii
TGATTAGTCCTCATTTTTAATTTTTATAAAAGAAAATGTGCATGTGTAAGTGTGTCAGGTATATTATGTGAAGAGAAGGGAGGAGGAATGCCTTCAGGACATACCTTAGAAGTACCTTTTGAACATACCTATAAGCACTCCCAGTGCATATTTGAAAGTAGGCTAAAGGTATCCTCCTCAGCATGAGGTGCTAAAATGGCTAATAATTTGGTAGTGAAATGAAGAATTATCCAACCCATCCTAACACTCCATATGTCCAACGTTGTATATATATATATATATATATATATATATATATATATATATATATATATATATATATATATATATATATATATATATATATATATATATATATATATATATATAAATATATATGTCGATAAAACTAAATTTCCATACATCAATATAAATGCACACATGCTTATCTGAGCTTGCAAAGCCGCATGAAAAAATTCATGTATGCGTATAAACGCTTTTGAATATAACATGTCAAAAATTTAAAAGGAATGTCAATGCTCGAATTCCAATATTTTAACTTGGTCTCGCCATAAAGAACTCCATAACCCACATTATATATATATATATATATATATATATATATATATATATATATAGTAATATAGAAAGACACAGTTATGGAAATATACACAATGTAGGTATATATATATATATATATATATATATATATATATATATATATATATATATATATATTTATCGACGCCAGAAAAGTAGAAAGTACCCCTTACTGGGCATAATTCACAGTGTAGGTTTGACTGAAACATTATTCTGCATTCTGTTGCCCTCTTGTTCGTCCTTTTCATGTTTTACCTTTTCAAAGGGTATCTCTAGCGCATTCTCACTCTTACACTGGAGTGCTTGTTCAGCTTGTTAAATGGGCACTTCCATTGCCCCTTCCCTTCCCACTCTCCCTCCTCCTTATTCATATGTACCCCACAGACGTAACAAGCATCTACTTGAACATTTTCTTTTAACCAATTTAAAGTGATTAAACATAACCCCGACTCGAAGATGATTTGGGGGCGGCATTCAAATAATTCGCCTCGTCCACTTCTCACCCTGTCATCACTAGAGGAATGGCGACCTCCGGTAATGAGATTGGTGATGAAATTGGTGCTGGGGTTGGTGCTGCCAAGACTTCATCGTTGGCTTGATCTGATGCAGGGTCTTTCTTTTTCTATTAATTTATGCAAAATTCATCGTCTTTTTTCTAATTTCCATTCTGTTAAACACCATTCCTTTTCTTTAAGACACCGATTCTTGTTCTTGACTGAAACTCAGGTGCTTGGGAGCTCCGACTCCAAACCCTGATCTATTTCCTCTTGCAGTTCCTATCCTCAATTTTCATCCGAAGGCGATTGTTGTGTATGTGTGTGTGAGCAATGACATTGTTTCTTCTTATGTTTTTACTTTGAAATCTTCTGATTTTTTCCCTTGTCTCTTAGGATCTCTTGTTAATCTAAGACTATTTGTCCTGCTTATTTGTTGATCTTTCTCGAATATTTCTAATATGTCCATGGAAAATCTGGTTGTTTTCAATGCCACAAAAACTCTGTTTCTTCATATTTCACTTCTACTTAATCTTCCACAGACCTATAACATCTTTGAAAACACACAAATAAAACTTCGCTTGTCCTTACTTGGAATTTCAATATCTTGTGATCTTTCTTGGAACGATTACAATTTCTTTTACTGAACAAGGTTTTAAGAGGTTAAGTTTTCAGAGACGCCTTCAAAGTTTTTTCACGACCAACCCAGTTGCTTGTTCTTTATAAGGGTTTCGTTCGACTCTGTGCATAGTATGCCTAACACATTTGGGGTCGTTCCACCCACACAGCTCTATAACTGCTACATCACTCTCTTTGTACTATAGCTATTACAACGGACACTGCTTTTCTGAACTCTCTAGTTGCATTCCTCCTCCATTGAGAAGAACGCGTGCGAAAGCCTTTCCACACAGTCTCACTGTTTCTCTGTCCAACTCTGTGATCCAAGACTTCACTGCTATGTTCATTATTACATGTATCCCACTGATAAAGTCTGGAACACACTTCCATTATCTATTTTCTCAACTTCTTTTGACCTAAACACTTTCAAACACCCTGTAACGAGGCATGTTGGTCTTTAACTTGACCCCGGCTTCTGATTCTCCCCAGCTGTGGTGCAATTTGGTAGGCCTTATACTTTGACCATCAGAGATTATATATATATATATATATATTAATATATATATATATATAGCATATATGGTAGATATGTAGTATATATAGTATATATATATAGATATATATATATATATATATAGTATATATATATATATATATATATATATATATATATATATATATATATATATATAATATATAGTTATTATATATATATATATATATATATATATATATATATATATATATATATATATATATATATATATATATATATATATATATATATATATATATATATATATATATATATATATATATATATATATATATATATATAATAAAAATTAAAAAAAATATATATATATATATATATATATATATATATATATATATATATATACATATATATATATATATAAAATTTTTATTATATATATAAAAGAGAGATAGAGAGTATATATATATATATATATATATATATATATATATATATATATATATATATATATATATATATATATAGTAATCACAATATAATATTGTTAAAATAAAATGTATTTAAATAATATTTTAATGCTTAGCTAAAACTTTCGTGCTTTTAAAATACATGAGTTAGCCTATTTCATTTAAAGAAAACCAAATTAAAGAAATTGAAGTGTAGGAATGTCATTTTTTTAAGCATTTTTTTCGGAGCAAAATGCAATTTTATTTTATCGTTCTTTATATGTATTTCACATCATATTAGGTACTAAAAAATGTAAATTCTGGTGTAATTTAATATTTTATAGTTTTTCATTTCATATTTTAAATCTTATTTTGTAAATAACTTGTATTTTGGTAAACACATATAAACTATGATTTTGGCTTTATTTTTGCTAACTCTCTCTCTCTCTCTCTCTCTCTCTCTCTCTCTCTCTCTCTCTCTCTCTCTCTCTCTCTCTCTCTCTCTCTCTCTCTCTCTCTCTCTCTCTCTCTCTCTCTCTCTCTCTCTCTCTCTCGACTCAGAGGGAACGTATTCGGTTGCTGGTCAGTGAGACATTTATGTATAATAAAAATGTAAAAATATTATTCCGTTAATTGTAAGTCAGCAACTTGCTTGAATATAATCAGAATGTAAATCTCAATAATGAACCAAAAATAAAGTTATTTTCACCTTCCCGCTATAAAGATAATCACAAAAAGAGTTCTAACGACTTATATCGCTGGTTGATTAGCCTCGAAGTACTAATCAAAGCGTAGCCATATAGCTTCCTGTTGGTGAAGAAGGTGGCTTCAACAGTGAAAGGTGGAATCCCGAGTACCTGTAGATACTTAGGCCCCTCAACGTATAATTAAAGCCTAATACAAGGAGCTATCAAAGAACATACATCAATTACTGCCTGTGCAGTGGAGGAACAAGCAGAAGAGATAGCTACAAGCCCTCAACTGCACCAACTAACCTGCCAGTGGAGGAGGAAGAAGAAGAGATAACACACAACACTAATGCCACTTTAAAATTGGCTCTTCCTCTACTACAGAATTGGAGAGCCCAGCAGTCCGAACACCAACTCAAGACTCATGAAGAAGTCCTCTCTCTCAAGACCCAAGAAAAGAACAACCCTCTCAAGAAGATGTCTTCACAACACCAGCAGCCCTTAGCAGAAAAATAACCCTCGCCTTCAAGACCACCCTCTCAAAACATGAATAGCGACGACGACCAAGAGCAACTTTCAGCAGAAGAATACTCTGAAGAAGAAGCATCCAGCACCATGCAGACCGGTGTAAACGTGGACATCAGTCGCACTGTTCATACTCAGGCATACCAGGCTCTGTTTAATATGGCTGATTCCGTCATCACTGAATTGAATTTCAAGATGCCGCGGTAGCGAAAATTTTCAAGCAACTTGCAGACTGGTGACGACGAGTGCAAATCATACCGTTATTTCCAGGTCTACCAGCATTAGCTTAACGTGACTATTTTCGTCGTCTGTAATACCAATTTTAAGATAACCATTATCTTCAAGCAACACGCAAAACGGGAGAGACAGGGCCATCATTCACTCAGTTAATTCCCAGGTCTACCAAGCTGATAATAACGTAACTATTGTCATCGATAATATGGCTACAAACTATTCTTTCTACGGTAATACTCGCAAATTATATCAGATAAACTTCCATTTTCTCTCTTCAGCTATCTGGTTAAAATAGAAGAAAAATTTATAATGTATGGTATTGCGTCTAACTCAATTGGCACCTTATACCACTGCTACTATATATGGATGCCTAATTTGAAGAAATGAATCATCATCAGTATATATTTGGTAGTATGACAATGGTGAGCCACATACCACTGCCACGATATATATATATATATATATATATATATATATATATATATATATATATATATATAAATTATATATATATATATATATATATATATATATATATATATATATATATATATATATATATATTGGCTGTCTTGGAAGAATGAAAAAGAATCAATTTCAATATAGTGATATGTCGATTATAATGTAGGACCTCATACCACTGTCACTGTATTATCCTCATTCCAGCTGTATTCTTCTTGGTGATTCATACCTCGCACCGGAGAAATCTACATAAAGCTTCATATCCTTCTGATGAGGTTCCATACCCAGCAGATAAACTCATCATCGGAAATAATAATTCCTCAACCGGCTGGTAAATCGCCTTTGCAGATGGGTCCTCAACGGCTGGTAAATCACTTTTGCAGATGGTTCCTAAATCGGATGATGATTGCTCGCAGTGAAGACCACTTCATCTACTGAACAGCAGGAACAACAG
>JABUQX010018934.1:30000-32500 GCA_015478945.1 Trachelipus rathkii
GAGAAATTTGGTTCTTTTTTTAGCGGCACCACTTCACGTCAATGACGGCGACGCATTTTCCAAGGGTGATGATGCGTTTCTAAAGTCAGCGAGCCCGTTTTGGGATCTCCAAATCGGCAGGCAATCCAAGTCATGTCGGCAGTTGACTTAGATTTTTCCATCACTTCGTTAAATTTTGACACTTGGTGTGTCAAAGTTAGGGTTTACAAGGTATGGAATACCGTTTTCTGAGTTTTTAACCTGAACTTATTGGGATTAACCCCCAAAAGGTTTTAAATGATCGGTAAAGCATTTCTGATTATTTCAATCGATTTATCTAGGTCTTTTACCCCAAAATCAATATTTAAATCGTCTCTCTACGTACTTTGGTTGGCTTATTACAAGGAAAAATATAATCAAAAGAAAATTCTATGGTTTTACTTAACATTCACTCGATATAATGGGTAGTATTGAACATAAATTGGAGAGTTAGGAACAAGTCTTATAAGCCAAACTTACTACCCAAACAACTGGTGGAGTCAGCCTCCCGGAACCACGGTTCCACGCTTCTGCGCCCATCCAAGGGGAAGTGGGAAGACCCCAAACTTGGAAAAGGTCGAAGGGAGATGGACAATAAATATCTGACAGGGTTCGGCCAAGAAATCGGAGTTGAAGAAGGAAACAGAGCCTGAGTTGACTCATGATGAGGAGCACTGGGAAGGAGCCGGAGCCGGAGCCGGAGCCGGATCCAGAGCCCAAGCTGGAGCTGGAGTCGAAATCTGGCTACAAGCAAATAATAGGTGAAGTGAGGTGTTTTAATATATGTTTATGAACCCATAGAATCCGATTTTGAGGGTTTCAGAGCCCTCAAGGGAGTTTGAGGACACCCTGTAGGTGGTCACAATCGATAAAAGAAGAAATGCATGGAATGCATAAGAGAAGAAGACGGAGGAAGGATGAAGAAGGAATAAGAAGGTCAGAGACAGAAAAAAAGCTCACGTGTCGAAGCAATGAGCCGGTGCGGGCGAGGCGGTGAGTTAGCGTACATTCGTTTAATAACACAATATTGACGTCATTTTATGTTTCCAAACCCATAGAACTCGAATTTGACAGTTTCAAGTTTCTACGAGGTACATGTGTCTGTGCCTGTTGCATAAAATATGAATATTATCACAAAGTGCTTATTAATTATAATGCCATTCTCTAACTATCTACCGTTCTACCAAACTTAGTCTTTCTTATCTAATCGGTAAGTTGTAAACAAATGAGGATAGGTGAGTATTATTTTGTATGTTTCATGTTTAAGGGACGGAACGGGAAAAATAATTTTTGATTTTACTGGGATAAATGATACATCTTTCGAAAGAGATAAGAAAGCTCTACAAATTTTTGTTTCGATGCCATTTGCAAAATGCCTGGTAGATTTTGAGTAATTTCATCCCAAATGTCATGAATCAGCAATTACCAAGCAATTTTTAAAAGTGAAATCCTGCTGAACTACAAAAGATTTTTAAACACGACTTCACTGAAATAATTTGCTAATACAAACATGTATTTTTTATATAAATATTTAAAACATGGCAGAGCGTATAAATTATTAATTTTTTTTTTTTTTTTTTTTTGTTTTTTGTATTTTTTTCCAAAATATGGCTTATTTTCTTTTTTCCTAAAACTATAAATTTATAAAACTTATCAAAATTTATTATATTATATTTGAACGAATTATACATCAAAATATAGCTAAACGAATAAGAAATCAAAAACAAAGGGAAAACTATACAAATGTCTGCAGGATTTTTGCTATATTCCAAAATATCAACTCAATGTACAAAAAAATATTTTTGTGTGATAATGCTAAGAAGTTGATACACCGCTAGCAACGGCAAAATCGTTGGGTATACGAAAAATTTCTATAAATAAAAAAATGTTTATCTTCCTAAATCTATAAGCTCGGAAAATTTCATTCTAATCGGATGAATAATAACAAAGTTATGTGCCACTAATTATTTGAAATTTATTTTTTTAATTATTTTTGGCAAATCAAAAATAAAAAATCGCGAAAACTTTTTTATTACGTATCCGATTATTACGAAATTTTTAGAGCAGAGTGTGTATGTAATTTGGGAAGATACACATTATTTGTTTAGATAAATGTTTGTAAACTCAAGGGGTTTTGCAGCGCTCATGGGCAAAAACATTTCAAAATTTTCAAAACTTTTTCACCCGTGCTCAGCGGCAAATACCGTCGTGACATACAAAATATTATGGGTAAAATAAATAAATTTGTATCTCCGTGAGATATTAAAAGCTTACAACAAAATTTCAGCTTTTGAGTTATTTCGACCGCATTTAATGCACCATAATTAAAATCTTTTTGGGGGTAACTAAAAAACCAAACTTTTTATTATCTGATATTCATCATAGAAATTTTCTAGAGTATAGTATACTATATATATAATATATGTATATATATATATAATATTTAGTATATATATATATATATATATATATATTATACTAT
>JABUQX010018934.1:40000-50000 GCA_015478945.1 Trachelipus rathkii
CTTTATCAGGTCCTGGGGACTTCCAATTACCAAAGTTTTTTTATGACTTGCCTTACTTCCTTCTTCAATATGGGTGGAAACCTCATTCTATCTATTTTGTTTATTATTTGGCTGTTAGCAATTTCATTTTTCCAATCTGCTTGAGCATTATGCTCTCTAGTGTCCTCATAGATATTGCTCCAGAATTGATCAACTTCCTCCTTTTTTGGTGTTTTTTTTTACTATTATGTTGTCATTTTTCAGCTCTCTATATAATCTTCCTTGGTCTTGATGAAACATTCTGTTCTGATTTTTTTCTTTTTCATTTTTTTTAAATCTTCGCAGTTTTTTACTCTTAGTTGCCAGATTTAGTTTTCTCCTCGCAATGGCATGTACCATTTTGTTGCCTTGAATTACTCTTTCTCTTCTATTCATATTCCTGCTTGCCCTCTTAGTAATTTCCACTTTTAATTCGTTTCTTTGATAAGCTGTTAATATTGATATTTCTCCTCTTATTTTTTGTATCTCTTTTTTTAATCTAAATTTCCATGGTGGTTTCCTAATCATTTCTTTTCTTTTTGTCTCTTTAAGTACTCTAATATCCACAATATCTGCTATGGCTCTTCCCGTTGCATAATAGAGTCTATTTAACTCTGTAATGTCATAATCAAGTGGAATTATTTTTGCTAATGCTCAATTGGCTAACCCTGTACTTGTTCAATTTATACCAATTGTGTATCTTTTTTATTTTTTGTCGCTTATCAAACCCTATCGATAGATTTTCCTCCGTAACGGGCAATTTTTTGTAACACTTCATCTATTTGTTCTCCTGTATAAACTGTTGCCTCATTTCTATCTCGATTCTCGTTATCTTCTTCCTCGTGGTTACTAATATTTGAAAGATCTTGTATTGAATCCGCATATATTTACTAGGCTGTCATTGTTTGGGATGTCTTTAAGTTCAAAGTTCACCTATTGGTTCTTCGTATAGATTCCCTTCGATCATTCTTTCTTCTTCCTCTTGATTCTCTTTTTGATCTTCATCCACCGACTGGTGGCTACTAATGTTGAGGAGCATTACTTCATCCCGATTTTCCCTTTCCTCTTCATTTCTTTGTTTTTTTATAATTTCCATCTGTACTCTTTTTCTTACTTCCCATGTGTTCTTTTTCACATGTTTTACCCTTTGTAGAGTATAATGATTCTTTTGAAATCTGTTTTATTTTATCAATTATTTCCGTGTTAAGCTGCAATTCATCCTCTACTATATTTCTAGCCCTCTCTTTAATTTTTCTTAAATCTTCATTCGTTGGAAAGATAGCTTTGTTTTCTTTTTCCCATCTTCCTTTCTTTCTTTATTATAAATTAGAATGGTCTGTTTTTGACAGATTATTCTTTTTCTATTTATTTGGTTATATTTTTCTCTGAAATTGCATTCCATAAAATCATTAGCATTTATTTCCTTCTTTTCTGCTACATATTTCCAAGACTCTGATTTGTTTATCTTTTCAGGTAGAAGTTCTCCAACATAATAGCACAGCATTAAATATTCATTTTTCTCCGAGGTCCAGATCCACCTCTCTGCTAAGCACAGTTCTTCTTCGTTTTCTCTATCATCTATTGCTTTCACATATTCATCTACTTCTTTTTCAGTTTGTGCTATTTGATCCACACTGATGACAGTCTTTCCCTTCTTTATGTTGGTAGCGATACTTGAGAATCTCATATTTGGAATTTTCTCAAGTTTTTCTGAATCTATGATGTTTCTTTTTTCGAGCATATTTCTTGCTCACCTGCTTGTGTCTTTTTTTTTTTTTTTTTTTTTTTTTTTTTTGGTGGGTTTATCGTGTCTGTTGAACGTGACACACCAAAATATTTCCAACTTTTCTTCCACCGTGTAAGACATTTTTAATGCACCTCTACGGTTGTAGAGGTCATGCTTTTTCCTGTCTAATTGATGTTCTGATGAATCGGGAATTGTCGAAGACTCATCTGACGACTCACCTGGTGGAAGTCGGGCTTGGGTATTAGTGGCTCTCAAACCTTTTTTGGTTTGACTTCTGTTTTCGAGTGATAGGTTGATGTGCTCATCCGAGCTCCTTCCCCCCCCCACCTCTCTCTCCCAATTGAGAAAAGGTCGGCACCAGGACTTCCGATTTTCTGGCATGTTTTTTTAATATTTCTTTTTTTATTTTTCTCAGTTGATGTTTGTTCGCTCTGGGAGACAAGTCTTCCACAGTGGCCTTCCTCTCTCCAATCATTTTGGTCACAGAGAAGCCACTCCGGTACTCAAGTCTCGCAGAGATCTACCCCACCACCGAAAAGGTCAACAATCTCCGGGTGAGCAAAGGTCAACAATCTCCGGGGTAGAAAAGGTCAACAATCTCCGGGGGAGAAAGGTTAACAATCACCGGGGGAGAAAGGTCAACAATCTCCGGGGGAGAAAGGTCAACAATCTCCGGGGGAGTCAACAATCTCCGGAGTGCCGTTTTCTATCCGTCGTAGGCAAGCATTTATATTTGCACATTTAAAATTCAAATCTCATTTTCTTTTGTATGCGACAACTATTATATTTCTTGCGCATAACGAAGCATTTATATTTTGTTTAAAGTTTTATTTATTTATTTTATGTTTAATTTTGCTTGTTAAATTTTTATTACTTTTTAAGATTTTTTTCCATCTATATTTTGTTTTAAGTTTAATTTATTTATTTTATATTATATTTTGTTTAAAGTTTTATTTATTTATTTTGTTTTATTTTCTTTAAGTTTTATTATTCTATAAGTTTTATTTTTAAAATTCTATTTGTTTAAAGCTTTATTTATTTTATGTTTTATTTTATTTATTATTTTATAACTTTTATTTTACATTTATATTTTGCCTATGAAGTTTTATTATTTTGTAAGTTTTTATTATTTCATGTTTTATTTTACATTTATATTTTACTTCAAGATTTTATTATTTCATAAGCTTAATTTTACATTTACCCTTTATATTTTTAGTTTTTAATTATTTTGTTTTATTTTGTTTGTTATGTTTTTATTAATTTGGAAGTTTTATTTTATAAGTTTTATTTTATTTGTTAAGTTTTTTATTATTTAATAAGTTTTATTTTACACCTACATTTTGATTAAAGATTTTTTATTTATTTATTTTTAATTTTGTCTATTTTATTAAAAACGTTTTTAGAACATTGTTTTTACTAATTTTTTTTAATTTTTTTTTATTAAAAATAGGTACTTTATTGCCCCTAAAGCAGTAAAGCAGTGGGACAAACACCCTTTCCCACCATGCCATGCTCTACTGCTTTACTGAACTTAACTGAACATATTTTGTGTAAACATAACATAAAAATAAGTTCTCTGTATAAACACAACATAAAAATAAGTTCTTCGTATTAACCTAACATATAATTTATTAAAAGCATTTAATGTTTCTACTAAATCTTTTATTCCTTTTGTTTTATAACATAAAAATATCAATTAATTATTAAATCAATATTCAAACTCCATTCCTCCTCACCCATACACACAATATGTGATCCATTGACTAAGCGATTAAATGACAAAAGTCATATTTAAGCTCCATTATTTGTATAACATAACATAAAATATGCTCTTTGTATGAACGTTGCTTAAAATTATTAATAATTGTCAACATAAACAAAGTTTAAACATCAATAAAGCTAACATAACGTTACCTGAACTAAGAGCATAATGTACAACAACAAACCTAACATACCTTACGTATGAATAAACTGATAACATTAGCAAAGTTCCCTAATTATCCACGGTAAAATAACTCTTAACCTAACCCCACTTTTCTAACATATCTATGACATAGTATTAATTTAACATTAACATAGCAATATTGAACGAAATCTAACAAAAATTATCATAACGTAACCTATATATCATACTGACCAACGAATAAATGCTAACATAGTAATGTTTTCACCTCAGTAAAGCTAACATAACATCGACTAAACTAAGAATCTAACATACCTAACATTTCTTACGTACGAATAAACTACTAACATTAGCAAAGTTCCTTACTTATCAACGGTAAAGTAGCTAACATTATCTACAAAACTTAACATAAATCCACTTTTCTATCACATCTATAACATTAATGTTAATTTTACATTAACATAGTAATATTTAACAAAACTCAACAAAAATCTATCGTATTCTAACCTAAATATCATACTGATCAACAAATAATCATTAACATAACAAAGTTTTAACATCAATAAAGCTAACATAACATACCTAACATACCTTACGTACGAATAATGTTAACATCAACAAAGTTCCCTGCATGTCAAGGGTAAATAAGCTAACATCACCAAACAGTACTCAATCTAACCCTACTTTTCTTTCTATCATTTATATCACGCCAACGTTAATTTAACACTAGCAGAGTAATATTTAATAAAACCTAACAAAAATATATCATAACCTAATCTTTCATACTGAGCAACGAATAATTGCTAACATAACAAAGCTTTAACATTATTAAACCTAATATTACATTACTTGAACTAAAAACATAGCTTGTTATAACATACCTAGCATACCTTACGTTCGAATAAACTGCTAACAGAACAAAGTTTTTAGAATCAATAAAGCTAACATGACATTAACTGAACTGAGAACATAACGTATCATAACATGCTTAACATATCTATAGCATATCATAACCTAATCTATCTATCATAATGAACTACAAATAAATGTTACCATAACAAAGATTTTAATTTATCAACAGATGTCGACATAGCAATCTTAAATATTACTTTATATTACCAAAATAAAATCTGTAATAAAAATATTATTAACAACACAAACATTGATATTAATACAACATAAAAATAAGTTTATGGTGTGAATATAACACAAAATTTATTTAAAACATTTTATGTTTAAACTCAGTTTTTTATTCTTTTAATGTTTATAAAGTAAAAATATCAATTAATTAAAAAATCAATTGATCAATAGATTAATTAATCAATACCCCACCACAACCCTCTTTTCCATGCGTGATATATTAATCACTTAATTCAAGTCATATTTAAACTTCATTATTGAATAAACACATCATAAATAAGTTCTTTTTATGAACATAACGTAAAATTTATTAAAAACATTTTATGATTTACTAAATCCTTTTCCTTTATATATTTATAACATAAAAATATGAAATAATTATATATCAATGTTAATTTAACATTAACATAAGAATATTTATCAATACCCAACAAAGATATCATATCATAACCTATTTATCATACTGATCTATGAATAATTGCTAGCATCAATAAAGCTAACATAACATTACTTGAAATATGAGCATAATGTATCATAACAAGCCTAACATACCTTACATACGAATAAACTTCTAACATAACAACGTTTTTAACTTATCAACAGCTGTCAACATAGCAATCTCTAGCAGCACTTTATACTAAAATAACAAAATCTGTACAAAAATATTATTAACATAACCTACACAAACATTATTATTATTACAATATAAAACTAAGTTCTTTGTAGGGACATAACATAAAATTTTATTAAAACATTTTATGCTTTTACTAAATTTTTTATTCATTATTTAACAACATAAATAAAGTTCTAACATCAATTAGCCGTTCTAAGAATATAATGTATCACAACAAGTCTAAAATACTTTAAGTACGAATAAATTGCTAACAATGACAAAGTTCCCTACATATCAATGGTTAATAAGCTAACATTATCCAACAATACTTAACCTAGTTATACTTTTCTATCGTATCTATAACATATTAATGTTAACTTAGCATTCACATAGTAATATTTAACAAACCTATCAAAAAATTTATTATATCCTAACCTAACTATCATATTGAACTACGAATAAATACTGACATAACAAAGTTTTACCACACCATCAGATGCTAAAATAGCAATATCCAACATTACTTTACATAACCAAACAATATCTGTAAGAAAAATCACATTAATATCACATACACAAACATATTATTATTATTATTATTATTATTATTATTATTATTATTATTATTATTATTATTATTATTATTATTATTATTATTATTATTATTATTATTAATAATCTTATTATTATTATTATTATTATTATTATTATTATTATTATTATTATTATTATTATTATTATTATTATTATTATTTTAGTTATAATCTAATATACGAAGTGTTCATTTGCGTTTATTCCTACTCTGATATCAAGGTACATACTACTACTACTACTACTACTACTACTACTACTACTCTACTACTACTACTACTACTACTACTACTACAACAGCAACTACTACTACTACTACTACAACTACTACTTACTACTGCTTACTTACTGCCTAACTACTACTACACTACTACTACTACTTACTACACTACTACTAATAATTATAAATAATAATTATAATAATTAATAATAATAATAAATTAATAATAATAATAATAATAATAATGATAATAATGATGATGATGATGATGTGGTGATAATAATAATAATAATAATAATAATAATAATAATAATAATAATAATAATAATAATAATAATAATAATAATAATAATAATAATAATAATAATAATAATCATAATATTGATATTCTTGTAATTATTAATAATAATAATAATAATAATAATTAATAATAATATAATAATAATATATAATATAATATAATAATTAAAATAATAATAATAATAATAATTTAATAATTAATAATAATAATAAAATAATAATAATAATAAAAGTAATATTTCTAATCAGCATTTATTTAACATATGATTTGTGTGCTTTTTCAAGCCTCCAGAAAGTACTACAGAAGAAATTTTCTAGTATTTTCCTTGATTAAATATAAACTATTGTTTAAATATACGTACCGAGTCATTCGTCCTGATACGTTCGTCATTTGAAAGGAATAGTTTTAGATTTTTTATATTTTGAAATTCATAACAGTGTAAATATTTTTAAACTAATAACAAAAATAAATAAACAAAATTTATAATTTAAAAATTTTAGAAAAGATAACAAGATTTTAATTTTTTTTATTTTTAAAAAAATTTAAAAAATAGACATTTCATTATATTTTAATGTTTATTATCTGGTTTATGTTTCCTTAAGAGCAATGATTCCCCGAGGCGCCAATTTCATAAAAATCTTTCTTTCTTTATGATGGAGAAGCCCTCTTTTATTCTGTTATCGGGATTTTTTGTGGTGTTTCTTCCTTTAAATATGTTGACAAAATAGTTTTCTCGGCTTATAATTATGCTGCGAGATTCTCATGTTGAGGGAATTCGTTGTGTATTCAATATAGCTGCGGTTACATCCCACTTTTCAGAACATTGAAAACGGTTACACAACGTTACTACTCTCACATCCGAAAGCGCTTCACGAGTAGAGCACGAGCTCAGTTTCAATGGGTTATAGTAAGATCTTAATATAAGCTTCTTCCCGTCTTATGATTATAATATGCTCTTATCAAAATCAATTTTAATTTGTTTGGCTTTCCTCTTTTTTTCTGACTAATATTTTCAGGTTTTATAATATACTAAGAGCTTATCTTTTCATTTTCATTGATAGTTATTGGCGAATTAATTATTTAAAGTGTGCTTTATAGTTTTCCTATAATATTATGGGGGAAGTTATTGTTTATCAGATTCTTTTCTTATTCTTTTAATTTCTTAAAATCAAAAAGGGTCCAATCAGACGAT
This sequence comes from Trachelipus rathkii, assembly GCA_015478945.1. Lineage (NCBI taxonomy): Eukaryota > Metazoa > Arthropoda > Malacostraca > Isopoda > Trachelipodidae > Trachelipus > Trachelipus rathkii. Next base: position 47,726 of record JABUQX010018934.1, read on the forward strand.
ATCTTAAACGCTCTGTGAACTAAAGTCTTTTTGGTAGCAATTTTGGTTAGCTTTAGGGGAGTGAAGGAGTCGAAATTCAAGTATGTTCCTTATCTGTAGATTTAACGTAAGTAAAACTTCTATCAATTTTTTCCATTCTTCTTAAATTTTACATGTTAATTTCTAAGAAATTAATATATTTATTTTTGCTCTTTCAAAAAGTAAATTTTAAACCACTGAGATTTTCTATTTTGGATTTGAACTCTTGAACATTGTCTGGGTCGTTAATTATTACAAAGGTGTCGTCTACGTATCTCGAATGTAAAAATTAGGATTGAATGGGGCGTGCATTAAAAATTTTGGTTTCTACTGATGACATGTAGGAATCTGGGAAAAGTTGATCCTAAAGGTGATCCCATTGTAACACCATTATTTTGAAATATATGTTTTTACCATTGAAAGCTAAAAGGTGTTTTCGTAGTACATATATAAAGTAAAACTTTTGACTCCTAGACAATTTTTGTTAAGTTTTCTCTTTATTTCATTGATGATAAAACATTTTCTAATAATTATGTATAATAGTTTCAGATATAGGGGAACATTCGTGAAAAGACTTTCAACATCCAAGGATATAATTTTGTTAACATCGAAAGAATTAATGTTGCTTTTGTTTTTCCAAAAATTCATGATGTTTGAATTTAAACATAAATTTTCGTTTAAAGATATGGTCTAATTAGGTTTTTTTATTTATTTTGAGATATCATGAGTTACGGTACCAGTCCATACTTACTATCCGTCTTAAGGGTGGGTTCTCAGTGTCTTTGTGAACCTTTGGTAGGCCATAGAGGTGCTCAATTATTGTATGATCCCAATTCTTCTTATTTTTATGTTTATGTTTAAAAGATCACGACATTAAATTAAACATTTAAAATACAGAAGAATGGATCATACAATAATGGACACCTCTATTGGCTTACCAAAGGTTCACCAAGGGACACTGAGAAACCCACCCTTAGACCTATTAGTAAACATTTTGGTATTGTAGGTTTGGTTTAATCGTTCTTAAATGAACGTAAATCTGAGACAATATCTTAACGAAAAAATTTATAGTTAAATCAACAGATGAATTTTTGGGAAAAACTAAGCAACATTAATTCTTTTCGATGTTAACAAAAGCGTTTTATCTTTGGATGTTGAAAGTCTTCTTACAAATATTCCCGTCTTAGAAACTTGTGAACATTAATATTAGAAAAAGTTTATCATCATGAAATAAAAACCACCACCATTCCATATGAAGACATCCTCAAAAGTTACTTTCATATATGTACTAAAACGAAAAACACCTACCAAAGGTTTCACAAGGACACTGAGAACCCACCCTTAAGACCGATAGTAAGTATGACTGATACCGTGACTCATGATATCTCAAAATATTATAAACAACCCCTAATTAGACCACCCATATCTAACGACAAAAATTTATAGTTAAAATCAACAGAGAATTTTCGAAAACGCGGCAAGATGCTGTTCTGCCGTTTGTTAAAAAAAATTAGTTCTTTGGGATGTTGAAAGTCCCGCCGGACACATTAATATCTTGGGCTCCATCCGTGGCACCAATTGGACGAATCGTGAAATTAAATGTACCACCATCCATAAAATGAAATATCGTTAAAAAACTTACCTACTATATGTACTACGAAACATCTTTTAGCTTCAATGGTAAAATCATTATATTCAAAATAATGGTGTTGCAATGGGATCACCTTTAGAACTTTAACTTATTCTACATGTCATCAGTAGAAACCAAAATTTTTAATGAAAAACGCCCCATTCAATCCTAATTTTTACATTCGATACGTAGACGACACCTTTTGTAATATTTAACGACCCAGAAAATGTTCAAAAATACCAGTTCCAATAATGAAAAATTATAATGGTTTTTGAAATTTAGACGTTTTTAAAAAGGTGTGAAACTAAAAGCAGTCAATATCGGAGAAATTAACATTAACAAAATTAAAGATGGAAAAAATGATAGAAGTGTCTACGTTAAATCTTACAGATAAGGGAACATACTTGAATATTCGACTCCTTCACTCCCCTTAACTACAAAATTTGGTACCATAAAGATTTTAGTTCACAGAGCGTTTAAGATATCGTCGGATTGGACCCTTTTTGATTTAGAAATTAAAAGAATAAGAAAGAATCTGCATAACTTTAAAATCTCCAGTATTATAAGGCATAACACCAATTCCACAAATTGAAAATAATTTATTCGCCAATGCTATCAATTAAAAAA
>JABUQX010018934.1:57500-78660 GCA_015478945.1 Trachelipus rathkii
TAATTTTTGTTAATATTAATAAAATTACTATTGAAATCCAGTATTTACTAATGTATTTAACCTCAAATCATTAAAATTAATCTACATTTTTTATTGTTTTTTTCGTTTTTTTCAGATCAACATCATATAAATAGCCATATATATATATATAATATATATATATATATATTATATATATATATATATATATATATATATATATATATTCATTATATATATATATATATATATAATATATAATATATTAATATATATAAATATATATATTATATATATTCCTTCCTCGATAATACTGAATCTCATTCTCCTTCTTATCAGATCGTCAGATATGGCGATTACGACGATCCAGAATCAAAAACTGGAATATCCTTTCACTATCTCACTGATCTATGGTCTTCTTCCCCTATAAGGATCATGTGAGTCTTGTGTAGGTAGCGCAATTGAACATATCTAAGCTATGTTGACAGGATATGGCATTGCGTCGCTACTCTTCTAAGATACCTTCCTTTTGAATTTCCTCCTTCGCTGTGAACTTAACTATTGTCTAGTTTTCTTTCAGATCGTACCATTTCAGCTCTTGTTGATAGGAAGCAACCTCTTCCTCCTTTCTTATTAATTGTGGTGTTCATCAGGGTTCTGTTAGCCTTACAATACTTTATTCCGTTCTTTTCATCAAACATCTTTAAAACCGATCTAGCTGCACTTCCTACTCTGTTCACTTCTATATGCGATGACTACAAGCTCTCCCATTGCTTTCACTCAATTTTAAGTTGTGCTCCCTCGAATTTAAAATAATCTTAGAGTTGACCATTCTCGTCTACAGCTATTTACTGATGTCAACTTCTTGACGATAATTTGTCGAAAATTATACTCAAAGTGGGGTAACCGCTAATCTTTGTGTAGTTCAACTCTTTGGAAAACTCAACTTCATTCATATCTCCCCTCTCTAAAATACGCCTCCCAACTTTCCTTATCCTGTTGACGGCTCTAAGATGTGCTTATCCCGTAAAACAAGCATTAAACACCTTCATTAGGAGAAACACTAAAAATAAATAGTGATTTGTCTTCGGAGACCTCACATCAAGCATTCGGTTGTGCTAAAGGCCCTCAAAAAGCTAAGGGAATTCATGGTTAACCGATATGCTAGTAGAATTTTTTCTTCTGCTCACCGATGCTCCAGTCTATATAAGGTCTATTCGCCCCGTATGGAATTACTGATTACCCACATTTGGGCAAAGATGTTTCCGGTTCCACCGCTCCTTTATGGATAGAAGTTGAAGCTAAGGCTAAGAGGCTTATAAAAACTGTCCCATACTTCTTTCTGACTTCCCTGTTGACCCTCTTTCTCTCAAAAAAAAAGGTCGTGACAGTTAAGTACCTATTCATTTTCTAAGTATCTCAACAAGGCAGGTGCTCGACGTGAATTGACCTCATCGCATTCCATCACCACTTAGCGATCGCGCATCGTAAATACAAGAGTGCCTTGTTACTCTACAATTGAAATATATGCGATGAATTATTGAGAGACATCAAAGGAATCACTCAGAATTGTAGGTACAACTCACTTCTTTCACCACATCGTTCTTGTGGAAATTCTTGTCTGATAGAATTTTCCGCCGCTATATTCACGCGGCCGACTTTTTAGATGGCGCTTCGGAGCCCACCTGAGGGAATGCGGTGTAGGCTAAGGGACAGTGTGGGTTTACTTTCCATTTATTTTAAGTTTTTCTTTATGTAATTTTTTTTTTATTTATTTATTTTTTTTGGCCAATGTAATCTTTTGAAAAGGCATTGCCCGTGAGTGGTGGTTTATCATGTTAAAAAAAAAAAAAAAAAAAACATTATTATACATATATACAAAAATATATATATAATATATATAAAATAATATAATATAATATATAGAATATATACTAATAATATATGATGTGATATAATATATTATATATATATTATATATAAACTTTTTTCGGTAAGTAATATATATATATATATATATATATGTATGTGTGTGTGTGCGTGTGTGTGTGTGTGTGTGTGTGTGTGTGGTGTGTGGTGTGATGTGTGTGTGTGTGATTCTGTGTGTGTGTGTTGATGTGTGTGTTGTGTGTGAGTGGTTGATGGTGACGTAGTATCTGTACAATCTGCTGCTCCCACAGGCCTTTTCGATAGAAGGACTCAGAAGCTATCGCTTTCAAACTTTGGGAATATAATCTATGTATGGGTTAAGCTCGAAACCGGGTAAATTTCAAGTCTCTAGGAATGTATATAGAGGGGGGTCACCCCGAGGGTGGCGAGAATATTGCGCTTACGCCCTTGTGGCGGCTGCTGAGAGCATGGAGATAGGCCTAAATCGAGCACCTGGAGGTCAGACAGACAGAAGGTCTGTCTGACCGACAGACACAGACCAAAGGTCTGTGTTTGTCTGTTTGTTTGTTTGTTATGTTTATTATATATATTTATATTATTATTATTATTCATTTTATTTCATATTACAGGTACAATGCACAACAGTTAATTTGGATGATTTACCAAGCCTTTCTTACGGTTCCTGACATACTAATTTAATCTAACCTCAGTCTGCCCCGCTTCGTTCAGTTTTACGACACTCTTGGGTCTACGGCTTACCCGGCTTCGGTCCGGCTCCGGCTACAGCCTATGAGAATACTAAAATATTATATCTATAGAAGCAGTTCTAGAAAGAATTAATGTCGTTATTGGATGTTAAAAAATGTTGGAGGTAAGTGTACAAAAAAAAAAATATGGATAAACGTAAGCTCCAAGAGCACTTTTCGATTATGAAGGAATAGACGCTGAGCGGAGCCAGCGCAGCCGGCATACCAAAAAAGTGCGAAAAACTCGCAACGAAAGCGGGGCAGACGAAGGAGAATAAATTAGATGATACAGGAACGTAGAATGCTTTTAAAAAAAACGCATCAGAAGTTGACCTTCGGGTTCACTTTTTCGCTGTATAATAGATTTCGCATTTGCATAGCAAAAAAAAGTGTAAAGATATCAATATGCTTTACTTGCTCTATCTGCTATTACTGTCATTTATGCTTATACTGCCTTTTACTAAGCTTTAATGCTTTACTGCTTATAGGGGATCTGTAAAACAAAGGAAATTTTTAGATTAAACAGATATGATCAAAATATTACATTACTTTAATAAAGCAGTAAAGACAGTAAACGAACAGTAAAAACGGACCAATAAAGCAGATTAAGCATATTATTCACAAAACTGCTATGATAGGCAAATTTGCGCTATTAGTATTTACATGCTTAATAACGAGTAATGTAAAGTATAGTGTTTTTAACATCAAAAATTCTTGTTTATACAGCACCTACAAAGCAGCTAAAGCATTAAAGCAGTAAAGCAGTTAAAGCCATTAAGCAGAATACAGGCAGACTAGGAGCAGATAAAGCAATTATCCATTCACACTATTTGCATATCGCAAATGCGAAATTGTTTTACTGCTTTTTAAGGCATGTAAAGTATATGTTTAATAAAATTTTATTAATAAAATATGATAATAAAATATTATCGTTGACGGCCCACACCTTTTATTTTAAAAAAAAAAAAAAAAAAAAAAAAAAATAAACAACAATTTTTATAAATTTAATTATACTTTTTTTAATTTTTTTTGTAATTGTTTTTTTTTTTTTAAAAACATTAAAAACAAAAAAAAAAAAAAAACAAGTAAAGTAAAAGGTAGTTTTACATTACTAACCTAGTAAAGTATAGGAATAAAGAAAGATAATGAATTTCCAACTTTCTGGCGTGATGGATCATTGCGCCGGTGTTTCAACCTAAATCAAGCGACTTTGCAGAGGGTTCGGACAAATGGCCGAGCGACGGAGAGCGAACAACCGTTCGACGCACTAGCGGGAACTGTACAACCAAACGAATTGACGGAATAGCGGGAAAAAACGCGACGGACATAGACGGGCTGAACCAACCCGATTGCGCGGAAATTGCGAGAAGAAAAAACGCGAACGATGGCAGAGGACGACGAAATTATGCAAATTCATAAAAAGAAATGACGATTGAAAATAAATTATCGACGAAAAAAACAAAACAATGATTAACAGACGACAATATAAACACAGATGGCGGAAAACTATTCTAATTGCACGAAAAAACAACAAGATTGTTACCATTAAAAAAACAAAGCTCACGGTAACCTCTTACCTGAGGCACCGGTAGTTACGCTTTATGTCGAACCCAGGCTTAAAAGAACTAACCGAAACGTATGTTGAAAAAAAAGATTGGGGATTCACACCCTTAGAGGTGAACCCTCTTTTTTACAAACGTCAAAATATAAAAAATCACCCCAAGGAGTACCGTATGAAAGGTATTAATGGGATGACAAAAAAAGAAAATGGACAAATCAATAAACATCCTTACTCCTAATAATGTAACTCATGAACCTACGTGAGATATTAAAAAAAATAATATATACACCTGACCAGCGAATTGATGTCTCATCGGACTGGTATGATTGTAATCACAAACCCTGTGTTTATGTAACCCTTACTAAGGTAAGGATTACATTAAACTACAGAGGGGTCGATGATTACACATGACCAGCGAATGAGCACAATCGCTGACATGTGTATAGTATTTTATTTAAATTTTGACGTACCTTCATGGGTGTTTTTTAGATGTAGGAATGTTAGATTTGTCCACTTGTGTCATATCCCAAGTCGTAATACCTTTACGTACCTTCACTGGGTGGATTTTTTATTATTGACGTTTTGAAAGAGACGGTTATCACCTCTAAAGGGGTTGATCCCCTCTTTTTTTCACATACGTTCCGTTAGTTATTTTAAGCCTGTGTATGTGTATGTCACTACCATTTAGTTCAGTTCATGTTCTTTCAGTGAGCTTTTTTTTTTTAATGGTAACAATCTTGTAGTTTTTTCGTTGCGATCTAGATCTAAGTTTTCGCCATCTTGATTTATATATTGCGTCCTGTTAATCATCGATACATAATTTATTGTCAATTCGATCTTTCTTATGAATGCAAAATTCATCGTCCTACGCCATCGTCGCGTTTTTTTTCCCGCAATTACCGCAATCGGGTTGGCAGGCCCGCTAGTCGTCGCGTTTTTTCCCCGCAATTCCGCAAATCGTATGAGTTGACAGGCCCGCTTAAGTCAGTACGCGCGATTGTTGTCCGTCTCCGGTACAAGCACCATTGATCCCGAACGCTAACACCAGCGCTTGAGGTATCGAAACACGCGCCAAAAAAGCCAACCAACTACCGCACAGTTGACAAAAATCAACATCTTATATGCCATAGGCTTAAAACTTAGAGTATTGTAAAAAACACCTTTATATACTTATATCACTGTTCTTACTGTTCTACTCGATATAATGTTAATATCATTTTATTAATAAAAAATTTTTAAATTGAAAACAATATACTTTACATCCTTAAAACAGTAAAACTAATATTCGGCAAATTTGCATAGCAAAAAAAGTGTGTATAATATGCTCTTTCTGCTCTAAACTGCATTTACTGCTTTAATGCTTCTACTGCGCTATTGTAATTTACTGCTTTAAGGTATGTAAAATTCTATATGTTTTAACAAAAAAGTTCTTGTTTTACAGGACCTCAAAGCAAAGTAAAAAGCATTAAAGCAGCTAAACGCATTAAAAGCAGTAAAGCATTAAAAGCAGTAAAGCAAAAACCAGAAATAGAGCAGTAAAGCCATAATATTAATAACACAAAACTCTTGCTTTATTGCAATGCGAAATTGTTTTACTGTTTTAAGGGCTATGTAAGTATATGTTTCAATAAAATTTATTAATAAAATCATATTAAAAAGTATGATGATAAAGCCAGTAAAAACAGTAAAGATAAAGGTGTTTACATACTCTAGTAGCTCATGGCATAAAGATGATGGATTTTCAACTCTGCGTTGTGGATTCTTTGGCGGCATGTATTCAACCCTTCAAGCGCTATTGCGAGGCCGTTCGACAATGACGGCGACCGGGAACGGAAAACAACACGTGACGACTAGGGGCCTTGATCAACCAACGATTGCGAAATTGCGGGAAAAAACGCGACGACAGCGGCCTGACCAACAAAACGATTGACAGGAATGCAGGAAAAAAAAACGCCGGACAGAATTGGCAGAGGAACGAATATGAAATTTGCAAATTCATAAAGAAATGACGCAATTGAAAAAATAAAATAATGACGATAGATTAACCAAGGAACGCCAATATAACAACAGATGGCGGAAAACTAATTATAATGCAACGAAACAAAAACAACAAAACGATGTTACCAGTTTAAAAAAAAAGCTCATGAAAAAAACAAGAACATGAAACAACCTGGAAATAAAAAGGTACGTGACTACACATACACAGGCTTAAAATAACTAACGAAGGTATGCGAAAAAAAAGAGGGGGATTTAACCCACCCTCTAGAGGTGAAAACCCCTCTTTTAAAACGATCCAAATATAAAAAATCACACCCAGAAGAGATAGTGAAGGTATTAACTGCCGGATGCAAAAGTGACCAATCCTACATCCTAACATCGCTAAAAAACACCCATTGAACGTTACGTGAGATATTAAAAAAATATCTATAACACCCTGACAGTGATATGTGACTTTCATCGCTGGTCATGTGTAATCACACCCTGTAGTTTATGTAACAAAGTGACAAATCTAACATCCTACATCCTAAAAAACACCCATGCAACGGTACGTGAAGTATGTTTAAAAAAAATATATTACACACAATGACCAGCCGATTGGATGACTCATCCGCCTGGATCCATGTGTTAATCACACCATGTAGTTTATGTAACACTTACTCCACTTGTGTGTACTTTAATTCTGGTTTCCATCTTTTCCAATTTTTTTTTGTTTAAAATTCGAGAACTTCTTTTTAAATGAACAAATACAAATTGGATCACAGACGAGGTTTATTTACTTACTAATTTTGGTAAACATTTTGTTAAAAAAAATGAAAGTTGTGCCCAAAAAATAAAATAAAATGAATAAATAAATAAATAAAACGGAATACATTAAATGATTGCAATATTTTTATTTATTTGTAAATACTACTTATTTATCATTCCTATTTTGCTCATTCCTCAAGGATCAAAAGTTCAGAAATGAAGGGGCAATTCCCCCTGACCCCACCTTCCTTGCCCAACCTCTCCTAGCTGTGTATAGTAGTGATTTACATCACATAAGTGTCATACACATAATGAAAAGAAGTAAAACCTTCATAAAACACTTTAGTATGTATATAACACTTACAATTACCATATAAACTCTATGATTACATACACAATATTTATTAAAAACAATGCACTTTTTTTCAGAAAAACATTGAAATTTCTAATTATTGTTGCTAAAATTTCAGTTAATCAAATTGAATTGATGGACATTTGCCAGATGGATATTTGGCCAAGCGGACATTTTTTCGAAAATGAATTAGATTAGGTTAGGTTATGAAATGAATGTTTTATAAAACATTTTTATGCTTAAGAAGTTTAATTTTCCTTTTTGACCAAAGAGGGTAAATACTAAACAGATAAGCTCGATCTAGACGGGTACGGGGTAGGAATGTGTTGGACAATTAGAATCATACAAGTCGAGTTGTTCTCTTAAATTTTATCAAGTCTAACAAATCAACTGATCAATGTATATATATATATAATATATATATAGTAATATTATAATATATATATATATATAATATATATATATATACTATAGATATATATATATACGTTATATATATATATTATATATATATATATATATATATATATATATATATATATTATATATATATATATATATATATATATATTTTCATTATATATTATACTTATTATATATATATATTGATAGTATATATATATATATATAATATTAATAAACTACATACAAAGATTTTATAATATATATATATATATATATATATATATATATATATATATATATATATATATATATATATATATATAATATATATATTATATATATATATATATATTCAATATATAATTATAATATAATATATAATATATATATAACTATATATTAATATCATATATATATAATATATAAGATATATATATAATTATATATATATACTATATATAATATATATATATGTTATACTTATATTATATATATATATATATATATATTTATATAATATATATACATATATATATATTTATTTAATATATTGAAACAAATGCCTGGGAAAATGAGAGAGATGAATAAATTAAATTTAAGTTGTATTGAATTGCAACAGGCGTATGACAGGGTTAAAAAAGAAGCTCTGTGGTAGGTGTTTGTGATATTTGGTTTAAGTGGGAGGCTTCTGAAGGGAATCAAATGTATGTATATCGATAATGAAGCGTGTGTCGGAATAAATGGAGTTGAATGTGAATTGTTTACATTAATAGTGGAGTGAGACTTGAATGTGTTATGTTGCCTTGGATATTTAATTTGTACAAGTATTGGGCGATTAAAGAATTAGAGGAAGGGGTGATATTAGAAGGTGTTAGCCTAATGGAGAATCGATTGAGAGGATTATGATTTTTTATTGTACTCTGATAAATTGGTTTTGTCTAAAGAATCTGAAAAAGTTTTAAAGGATTAGAGGGCTTTGGCAATGTGTGTAAAAGGTGGGGTTTAAAAGTAATTTAAATGTAGTTAAGATTAAGGTAATGGTAGAGAGTGAGGTGAAGCAGCGGTGGGAAGCCATGCTAGATGGTGAACAACTGAGCAAGTATCTGAGCTTGAATATTTAGACTATAACTGGATGAAAAGGGAATGGATAATGCAAAGTGTAGTAGGACTTCTGAATGGTAGGAAGGTAGCTGACGCATTAAAAGGACTAAGTCTTGAGTGCGCTAGGGTTTTGCATGAGGGTAGAATGTTATTGGTGTTAATGTATAGTAGCGAAGCTGTGGTGATGGATAAGAAGTATAGATTTAAGGTACAATCTCTTCAGATGGACAATTTTATTGGCGTGTTAGATTTTTTTTTTTTTTTTTTTTTTTTTTTTTTTTTTTTTTCACAGTTGTCACCACCACTGGTATGAGAAGAATTGATAAAATGAGGAATGAACGAATTAGGGATTTGTGTCATGTGAAGAAAGAAGTAAATGATAAAATTAACGAGTGTATTAAGATGGTTTGGTAATATGGAAAAGATGTATGATAGTCGGTTGGTTAAGAGGATATATGTTGACAAGTGTGCTGGTAATCGACAGGCTGGGAAAAAGAATAAAAGTGGATTGTGCCCGTAAAAATTGTATGAAAGAAAATAATGTAAGTTTGGCAGAGGTGAGAAGGAAAGTGCATAAAAAAGTAGTGAATGGCTGGGATTTGTGAGGGGGTAGTAGTGGTTGAGGTCGTAGCCCAAGGGATGAGCCCTACATAGAAGAGATACCACAGTGAGGGTCCGTCTCGGTCTTGTGAAGCCCTAAGATTGATTTTTTTTACTGCGACAGGTTCTCACTTTTAGGTGTGAGGGAATAGCATGGCCAGCAACTTCCTTTCGATTTACGTTATGTTCTTCAGCTAACGTTACTGTTTCCGTTCTATGTTGCGCACCTCACCCCCAATCTTGGGAAAGGAGAAAAATAAAGAACAGTAATATATATATATGATAATAATATACTATATAATATATTATTATATAATATATATATATATATGATAAGCACTAAATAAAAATGTATATATGATTGCGTATAGTATTACTCTACACAATATATATACTATATATATATATATATCATAATATATACGCCTAATATTCTACTATACATATATACAAATTATACCTAATCAATCACATATATAAGCGATAATAACTGATATACATATAACACAATATATAATATATATATTATATATATACATAACAATAAGTACTATAACTAAATAAGTATATAAACAATAACCTACAGTGGTAACTATATACATAACACTAATATTAATCAATATAACTTATATATAGCTATAAATGCGCCCATTATACATAGGAAGTTGACTTACCAGGAGCGAAAAATCAATACATTTATATGTTAAACGTATATTTAATAATGTTTAGAGCTGCACAAATACATTAGAATTTTTGGTAACCTAACCCTAACCTAAACCTAACCTTAATATTACACGGAGAGTCAACCTGCTTATAAATGTCCTTATATATATATATATATATTATATATATATATAATATATATATAATATATATATTAATACTATATAATATATATATATATATATATATATATATATATATGTATTATATATATATTATACTATATATATTATATAGATATAATATATATATAAATATATATATATATATATATATATATATATATATATATATATATATATAGATATATATATAATATATATAATTATATATAAGGGTATATATATAATATATATATATAATAATATATATATATATATATATTATATATATATATATATATATATACATATATATAATATTATTAGTATATATCAGTTTGATTGAAAAAGTGTTGGAGAGGGAAAGGTGCCGGAAATGTGGGGCAAAGCAATAATAATACGATATATAAAGGTAAAGGAAATGCTGGAAGCTGTAATAATTAATAGAGGTATTTCACTGATGGACCATCTGACGAAAATTATACGAAAGAATATTGGAGAGGAGGTTGAGAGAGAAGGTAGATCCGAGGACTCGGAGAAGAACAGTACGAGTATAGAAGGGGAAGAGAACGACGGACCTCTTATTCACACTGAGAATGGTCTCGGAGAAGATGCTGGAATATGGCAAGAGATCCTTTGTAGCCTTCATCGATCTGCAAAAGGCATTCAATTCTGTGCCAAGGAGAAAGCTCTGGAGAGCTGTGGAGAGGAATTATGGAGTGAAGGGTAGATTTAAAGAAGGCGATAGAAAGTGTGTATGAGCAAATGCATTGTAATGTTAGAACTGGAGTGTGAGAACGATAGATGTTTGAGTGAAAAACAGGAGTGAAGCAAGGAGTGTTTTATCGCCACTGCTGTTGATATTATATTTAGACGTGGTGATAAGGAAAGTGAGTGGTGTTGGAGAGAGGGAAAGGTGCCGGAAAGGTGCGGCAAAGCAATAATAATACCGGTTTATATAAAGGTAAAGAAAAACTTTTGACTCCTCTAATTGTGTTTACTTTTAATGAGGAGTTGTTGAACTGCGGGGATGTGGGAGAGGAGGTTGAGAGAGAAGGTGATCTCTGAGACATCGGAGAAGAACATACGAGTATAAAAGGCGGAAGAGGAACGACGACCTCTTATTCACACTGCAGAATGGTCTCGGAGAAGAGCTGGAATAGTATGGCAAAGAGATTCTTGTAGCCATTCATCGATTTGCAAAAGGTATTCATTTCGGTGCCAAGAAAAAAAAACTCTGGGAGAGCTATGAGAGGATTTCAATGGAATGAAGGTAGATTAAAGAAGGCGGCGATTAGAAAGTGTGGATGAGAAATAGGCATTGTAATGTTAGAAAGCTGTAGTGTGAGAACGATAGATGTGTTGATGTTGAAACAGAGTGAAGCAAGGAGTGCTTATTATCGCCACTGCTGTTATATTATATTTAACGTGGTATAAAGGAAAGGGAAAGAGAGAATGGAGAATTTGAAGACATAATTTTCATATTGCGGACGATCTGCGCATGTTGAGCGAGACGAGAGGAGGCGATCCGAGAGGTGGTGGAGTTGTTTGCGGAGGAGTTGGGGAAGCAGGGATGAAGATGAACATACAGAAGACAGAGATATTAACAGTAACCGGAGGGGATGAGAATGATGGTGATAGAGGAGGAGGGGAAGGCGGTAAATACCTGCAATTATCTCGGAGGGTGTTTTCACAGAAGGGGAGGAAGTGGAGAAGAGATTACGCGAAGAATGGAAAAGTATGGATTAGTTATAAAAGCGGTTTACCCCATGATGAAAGATAGAAACATCGGAATAGAGGTTAAAAAAGTGATTTTTAACAGTATACTGACTCCGACACTGCTGTACGGAGCGGAAACATAGAAAACAACGAGAAGAGAGGAGAGTAGAAAACAAGCGACGTAGATGAGGATATTAAGAACTATGATTGGAAAGAGTAGGAGAGACAGAATAAGGAATGAAGTTATGAGGAAGATTATATTTTAGATGATGACACTGAAGATGGATGTGGCGAGATTGAGATGGTGGGGACATCTGGAGAGGAGGGAGCAGGAGAGAATGCCGAAGAGAAGATGCGCACTATGCGACACCAGAGGGCAGAAGACCAAGGGGAAGACAGAAGAAGAGATGGGCGGAATCGGTGGAGGACTCTCTGGAAAGATGTCAGCTACCAAGCGCTGAAGAGAAGAGGAATAGTGCAGGAGAGGGACGTCTGGAGAAAGATGCTTGCACGGCTGACAGGATGAAGAATCCTTCCTGGGAAGAAAAGTAAGAAAGAAAGAATTATATATATATATAATATTAATATATATATATATATATATATATATATATTATATACTTATATATATATAATAATATTATATATATATATACTATATATATATATATATATATATATATATATATATATATATATATATATATATATATATAACTCGGGTATGGGAAAACTCTCGTTCTCCTATCACTCTCGCTAATTTTCCCCCAGCTCGGAATCGTTGTAAGGATATTATTAGATGGGGCAAGCATGCTTTCTTTAAACGAAATTGTTCTGGCCTCTTTGGTTTTCCTACTGATAAAAATTTCTGACTCCTTGCCAAAAACACCTCTAACTAACATCTTCTGTAAATCTGCCTTTCCTCCTCTTATTCGCTTTGATGGATCCGTAGTTAACACTTTTTCTGAAAATGCTAACCTCTTCGGCCAATTGATTTCATCTTAATCCACCCTAGACCATTATGGCACCCCTTCTCCTACTCCTTCTCCTCTCAGGTGTCCCATGTCTCTCCCTGTGATTTCACAAGATAGAGTGCATACTATCCTGAGATCTTTGAACTTAAAGAAGGCTTGTGGCACAGACAGTATCCGTGCTAGTGTTTTAAGAAAGTGTTTTACTGAGCCGGCTCTTGTCCTCGTTCAACTCTACTCTCTATACCTTCAAACTAATACTTCCTCACATTGCTGGAAGTGCGCATATGTTCAACCGATGCCGAAAAAGGGTGGCAGTTCCGATTCTTCTAACTATCGTCCTATAGCTCTTGCTTGCGTTCTGTCTAAAAGCTTTGAAACGCTCTTTAACTCTCATTTCCTAGATCACATGGAATCTCATTCACTTCTCTCTGATCACCAGCATGGCTTTCGATGCTCCTGGTTAACTGGTGACATACTCTCATATCTCACTGATTTATGGTCTTCTGCCCTTAGACTGGGGAATCTTGTGTGGTGGAGCTTGATATATCCAAAGCTTTTGACCGGGCATGGCACTCGGCACTGCTCTCTAAGCTCCCTTTCGATGAGATTCCTCCTTCTCTTTACTTACACTTGTTTTCTTACTTTTCATTAATGATATTCTCAGCTACATTTCTAACTATGCTAATATTTATGCCGATGACTCAACTCTCCATTCTTTCACTCAATTTAAATCTGCTCCCTCTTTTACATATAGAACTTCTTCCAGACTTCATCTTTCTGATTCTATTCTTGCGGATCTGGATGGGGATCCCGGTAGGGTAGCACCAACCTTGTGAAATTTAGCTTTTAAAAACTCAATTCTCTCTCTCTCTCTCTCTCTCTCTCTCTCTCTCTCTCTCTCTCTCTCTCTCTCTCTCTCTCTCTCTCTCTCTCTCTAAAACACCTCCCAACATTACTACATCCTTCATTCTTGTTCTGAACATTAACAACAAATTGTCTTGGAAATCTTGCATTACAACGGTTGGCAAGGCGGCCTCATAGAAGCTGGGAATTCTTTTCAAGTTGAGGGATTTTTTTTATTCCGAACAATTACTCTAATTATTTAAAGATCTTAATCACCTTTGTATGAAGTACTATTCTCACATTTGGTGGGAGGGGCTTCGGTTCCACCCTTCTTTTAGATAGAGTTGAGTCTAAGGCTAAGAGACAAATAAACTGTTCCCTACTATCTAACTCACATTACCCTCTAGCTCTGATTCTTGAAGTTGACGCGCTATTTCTTTACTATAGGTATTACAGTGGCAGGTGCTCGAGGAAGTTGTCCACTCGCATAATACCACCACCGAGGCGTCCTTATAGCAAAACGGATGTATTTCTTGAACATGAATTTTGTGTGGGCATTGAAAATTCCGGACTTCCTCGTTGTGGTTCCTCCTACTTTCCAGCTACCCCTCTTTCTAGAACTCTATTCTACAATATATTTTTTTTCTGCTGCATTTAATCTTCCTTAATTTAAGACCTCTGTCTGCTCCCATCTGAGAGATTCACTGTAAGATTGGGAGGGCTTTTCATTTTGCTTTGCTGTTCATTTTATTATTCTGCCAATTCCTTGAAAAGGGCCCTGCCAGTGAGTGGTGGTAACCCGTAAAAAAGTCTATATATACATATATATATATATATATATATATATATAGTATATATATATATATATATACAGTATAAGAGCAATATGTATATATATATAATAAGTGATGGTATATATATATATATATATATATATATATATATATATATATATATATATATATAACAGAAAGGTAAATAATACTTCCCTCCTGAATTTGCGATTGATAAATAAATAGCTTTTAAAATATTTTTATACATATTCCATTAAGGAGATAATTGAGAAATAGAAACCCTCGATATCTCGATTTTTGTATTTGCTTTTCAAAATTTTTGGGACGAATTTTTTCATTGGATATTAACTTTTCGTTATGTAATTAAACTTTGATCAAATGCTATTAAATAATTTGTTTTAATAATTTAGATGATAAATCTCAAAGGGAGAGAGTGATATATATATATATATATATATATATAGCATATATATATATTAGTTGGGTTGGCTATTATATTGTTATATATTATTATTACATAAAGCATATATATATATTATTATAGTATATATATATATATATACAGTAAGAGTGATAAAAATGTATATATATATAGAGTATATATATTATATTATTAGTTGTTATATAGTTGTTTAAAGAACTAGTAGAAAAAATGATGATATTATTATTGATGATAAAGACTTTGTGATTAGACATTATATTATTATTTACATATTTTATTAATGAATTTAAGATATTAATACATCTATATATTAATATTGACATAATATAGTATATAGAGTGCTAAGCTTCACAATCATATATAGTATAGTATATAGAAGATATATATATTTATACTATTATTAATATACATACATATGATAATATAAGTATACATATTATATATATATACATGATACACATATATATATATATAAGGAGTTATTTCCAATTACAATCTTTCTTCCATCTTCATGATATATTTATTAATATACATACACATATATATATATATATACATATATATATAAGTATATTAGGGATAAGATAGCATAGGAGGTTTCTCAAAATATGAAACAAGTTTTGTAAGATGTCAAACTTGCAAGCTTGCTATAAGCTTGCCAAGGATTTCCGCAAGTGTGATTTATATTATGTATCAAACATGCTAGCTTACACCTGTCAGACTTGCAGTAAGTAAGTTTTTGCAAACTTGCAACAAGGTTGCACATGCTTACACAATTTAAACATCAAAAATTAAAAAAAGGTTTAAAAAAAGATTATTTTTATAATTTATTTAAAAGGATAATTATTTGATTTATGACGTTAATTTTAACTACATTTTAGTTAATTATGACGTTATTATTATTATTATTGCTCCGCCCACCTATACGTGACGTCTGATTTATACCCGACTCTATTCTTCGAGATAGCATTCGAACTCGCGACTGAGGACAATATACTCAATGCTTTACCACTGAGTTGAACCACAAATATAATAAGTGCTGCATTATATATAGGGCCTAGTTATATTTATAATGTAACTCATTTGTGCCTTATTCCTACGAACTTGGCTGATTGTTTATAAAATATCATTTTACCTCAAAATATTATATATGTTATATATAGTGGTTATATATATATATATTATAGTTATATATATATATATATATATATATATATATATATAGTTATTATAATAGTAGAAATATAGTTACATATGTTATATATATATAAACATATTATATAGTTACATATATATATGGTTATTATTATTATTATATAATATAGAAAGAGAGTATACATATATTATTATTATTATTATTATAGTTGTTATTATTATTATTATGGTATATATATATACATATATATATTATTAAATATATATATATATATATATATAGATATATATATATACATATATAATATATATATTATTATTATTAGAAGAAATATTCTAGAAAGATATGGATATATATATATATATATATAGATGGGAGTATTATATATATAGATATATTATATAATATATATATATTATTATTAGATATATATATATATATGTAATAATTAAATGTATTTAATAATAATAATAATAATACTAATAATAATAATAATAATAATAATAATATCAATAATAATAATAATAATAATAATAACACACACACACACACAATAATAATAATACACACATTATTAATAATAATAATAATAATAATAATAATAATAATAATAATAATAATAATAATAATAATAATAATAATAATAATAATAATAATAATAATAATAATAATAATAATAATAATAATAATATAATAATAATAATAATAAAATTAATAATAGAGGTTACAATAATAAAAATAAGGGTCCGAGAAAATAGGCTGTAGGACGATATATATATTAACAAAGTTTAGGTTTCGTAGTTTTTAAATATTGCTTTACACTTTGAAATAAGCTTTACCAAAAGGCTTATTTGAAGGTGAAATATCTCTTGTCGCAAACCCCCCTATGCCCAAAATTTCTCCTCCTTTTTTGTCTGTCTTGTTATATTATTAGCATATATATATATAAGTACAAACAAAGATATATAGTTATGCTAAGAAAGATATAGTTAAGTTGTTAAGCATATATTATTATATATTGCTAGTTATTATTATACATACATATATACATAATATATAAAATATATATACATATATTACATATATATATATATATATTAAGATATTATATATATATATACATATGCATATATATATATAGTTAGCGGTTTATGATATATATATATATATATATAGTATATATATATATATATATATATATATATATAGATATGCAAACAAATATATTATATATATGTTGCATGTGTATGTGTGTGTGTGTGTGTTTATGTGTGTGTTTATGTATATATGTGTGTGTGTACGTATGTGTCAAACTTGCTGCAAGTTTGTTACAAGTATTTTGCAAGTTTGCTCCATGCAAATTTAATCAGTTGTTAAATTGGAAGTAAAATATAAAAGCCGTTCGCAAAATTTGTGGTGGAATCGTGTTCGCGGAGTCGTGGCAAGATAGTATTCATGATAATCTAACTTGATTCAAGCGGTGTACTTGTTGTCTGGGATATATATATATATTATGTTATATATATATATATATACATATATATAGATATATATTTATATATATATGAGTTAGCATAATATATATATATATATAAGAGTTATTATATATGGTTATAATATATATATATAGTTAGTTGATATATATACTGGACGGGTGCATGGGCTCCCGAGATCTATGAACGTTAGAAGGTGGGTGGCTCGGATGGCATTCTTCCCCGAGTTTTGGGAGTGTGCTTCCGAGCTGGCTCCTCCCTTCGTTCAACTATATTTTCTATGTCTCAATACTAACACTTTCCTCAGTGTTGGAAGGAAGCATGTCCAACCTATTCCGAAAAAGCGCGCTGCTCTGATCCTTTAAACTATCGCCCAATAGATCTCACCTGTATTCTATCTAAGATCTTTTTGAAACCCTTTCAATCCTCACTTCTTAGACCATCTGGAATCTCATTCTCTTTTTTCCAATCGCCAGAAATGGCTTTCTCAATTTTCTGATTACTACTGGCGATATTTTTTCCGAAAAAACAGATTTAGTATTGTTGAAAACTGGGTAAATGGTAAAAGATATGCGTGGTAGCGCTTGACATATTGCATATCCAAAGTATTTGATCGGGTATGGCACGCGTCACTGCTCTCCAAGCTCCCCTCCTGGGTTTCCTTTGCTTACTTATGTCTAGCTTTCTTCAAATCACTCATATCGGCTGCGGTTGATGGAGCGACTTCTTCTTTTTTCTATCAATAGTGGTGTCCTCGGGGTTATGTCTTATCTCCTACTTTATTCTTACTTTTCATTAACCATCTTTCTCACCTGCACATCTAACTCTATCCACTCATATGCTGATGACTCGACCCTTCATTCTTCAACTCCATTTCAATTCTGCTCCTCTTTACTTCTAGAATTGCCTCCTCTCGTCTTAATTCCGGATTATATTCTCGCTGATCTGGACAGAATTTCCGATTGGGACTGTCCCCAACCTTGGTGGAAATTCCCACTTTCTTTAAAAACTCAAATTTCTACAAATCTCCTCTCTAAAACACCTTCTAACTTCCCATCTCTTTGGACGGTTCTCTCGTCTCTCCTGTTGACAATAATATAAACATCCTTGCCTTAACATAAACAAAAATGTCTTGAAACCTCACATCACAATTTAAGCGTTAGGTGGCCCCAAAGAAATTGGGACTTGTTTAGACTGCGAGATTCTTTTTCCTCTTCTCTCCAATTCTATAAGGGTCTTATCCGCCCTTGTATGAGTACTGTTCTCATATCTGGGGGCTCTGGTTTTCACCTGAAGCTTTTTGACAGGGTCGAGTCAAAAGCCAAAAGACTTATAAACTGTTCTGTACTTTCCAGTTCACTTGACCCTCTATCGATGTTGGTGCTTTATCTCTTTTCTAGGTACCGCAGCGGCAAAGTGCTCGAGGACTTACTACCTCTCGTACCACCGCCTTTACGATGCCCTCGTAGCATAGCAATAAGGTGCTGTGTCTGCGCACCAGTTTCTGTAGATATTGGTAACCCCAGGCTAGGCTAGTCTGCTGCGGTGCTTCCTTCTTCCTGCCACCTATGGCTCAGGATTCTCTTCCATCTTCTGTGCTTCCTGCTGTATTTACCCCCTCACTTTAAAAGCTCAGGCTCCGCGCTCATCTGGCGTAATTTACGTACATAGCGGATGAAATTTTTAGCGGTGCAACAATCCCTGAATAGGGGCTCTGCCCGTGAGTGGTGGTGACAACTGTAACAGCAGAGTTGAGCAGTTAAGAGTTATGCTGGTGTTAAAGTTATTATTGCTACATACGCATTTTTATTTATTATTTTGACATTATTATTATGGTCATTATATATATATATATATAAAATAAATTATGATGTTCAATAAAAGTAGGCAGGTAAAGCAAATATGAGCTCATGTGTAATGATTAACATAATATTTATCTTTTAAATTATATTTATCCATGGAATAGTTTTGCTTCATTATTATAGATAAGGTTTTTTTAGTTAGAGATAGCTGGTTATATGAAAATGATTTGAATGAAATTATATTTAAGAAGTTCGAAAAGAAAGATTGTCCATTTCTATTCAGTATAATTTAAAACAATTCAAAAATTACAACTTTTTTCAACATATCGATATCTCTTTATTGATGTATATTTCTGCAACAAAAACATTTTAATTTAATATTAAATACTACAAAGATCTCATTTGGGATATAATTAAAATAAAAAAATCTTAAACTATTTTTTTATTTTTGGTTTTAATTAACTGTTCATTTTACTGAATTATGTATTAACAGCATTTTGATTTCTTAATATGTTTATGGTTTTAGTTTTTGCTTGCAAAGTTAATTAATTCGCTCTGACACATATATATATATATATATATATATATATATATATATATATATATATATATATATATATTACATATATATATACATATATATATATATATTAAGTGCAGCATAAAGCAGATATATATATATTAGGTATAGTATATATATACTTATAAAGTTATAAAGTTGTTATATATATATATATATATATATATATATATATATATATATATATATATATATATATATATATATATATATATTCGTACGTACATGCATGCATAAAAAAAAAACTTAAGAAAATTACAATAAAAATAAAATTACTACCTTTCATAATCAGGACCCAATTCCCTATTCAATTGTTCAAATAATAAAGACTAAACAGTAGGAGGTAAAAGTTAAACTAAAACTCAGTTTCCAAATTTTCGTACTGGCAACTATAGACTGAATGTGTTTGTACTAATGACACTATTCCATGTTGCCATAAAAGCTTTTTTTTTAAAATGAAATTTGTTTTAAAATGTTTGTTTAGGCGTTTTAAATTTTGCACTTTTGCTAACGAAATTTAGGAAAATGCTAAAGTTGCGTTCCATTTAGGAAAATGCTAACCAAACGTAAGAAATTTCCTAAATTCTGAAAGGTTGCTATTTCCCGTGTTTACCGAATTTAAGGAAAATGCTAACGAACAAATGTAAACAAACAAGATGGTGGCGTAGTAAGTCGTTGATTTGATGAATGTTTATCTACGAAATTAGCTTTAAATCTAATTTCTTCCAAATCGATAAACTCCATCACAGTAGTTGATCAATTATTTGTAATAAAAACCATTTGTTATTTTTTTTTATTTTTGCATTTTGCATTTGTGCTAACGCTCGATAAGAAATGCTAATCCAGTTTTAGCACGAATTTCGGGCATAATCGAACGATTGTTTACAAATATTTTTGATCACCTGTTCTGATGGAGCAAGTGGTTTTATAATAAACAAAAACACCCTACCCATACTTCTGTTTACCAACGGGCGGCTGATATGTATATATAAGTATATATAATATGTGGTAAGAAGAAGTATATATATATATATATATATATATATATATATATATATATATATATTGAAGTAAGCGCACGAAAAACGCGAAAGCAGTTTCACGATAAATGCGAAAAACTATTAGAACACCCAATTCGAGGTGGAAACCTGAAC
>JABUQX010018935.1:5000-7500 GCA_015478945.1 Trachelipus rathkii
TTTTCAAGAACCTATAAGAATAATATTTTTATACTTTGGTAAAATTTAATGGAAGAGTTTGCAAAAATTTTCGACAGATTTCTTTTCATATATTTTAATAAGAATATAAAAATATCAAATATCTAAAAATTAAAATGGAGGAGCGATAATATTTTCGCATTTAGTTTTTTGGATTATTTATTTTAAAGAAATTGAACTTGGATTGTAATATTAATATAATACACAATTGCAACTAAATTATTCTGGCCAGATGAGTTTGGATAAAGCGACACATCGGATCATATGAAGAGAGACCTCTTCGCTTGGCTATTAAGGGCAAGGAACCCCTAACTTCAATTTTAATAATATATATAATATATATTATATATATATAAGATGGTATATCTATATATATATATATATATAATATATATATATATATATATATATATATATATCAGGTTGGGTTCAAGTACATTTTTTCAGTACAAGTACAAGTACAAGTACTCTAGAATTGTTCAAGTACAAGTACAAGTACAAGTACTCTAGAATTTGTTCAAGTACAAGTACATGTATTTCAAGTACAAGTACAAAGTACAGTACTTTAATGGAAAAACTTTGCATATATATATAATATATATATAATAATATACTATATATATAATATAATATATATATATATAATATATATAATATATATATATATATATATATAATATATATATCATATAATATACAAATATATATATTCTTATCTCCCCAGGACTGGAGGAAAAAGGTGCGTAACATATACCGGAAACATAAAAATAGTAGAAGAATATGAAGCAAGTAGAAAAGAAAGCCCAGCCTTACCGCCCCTTTTATACCAATTAGTGAGAACTCGTCGAAGTCAGAAAAATCCACCCTAGAGCTTCACGGGACCGCGATTGACCCTCAACTATGACCTCTCGTCAATGTGGGGTTCATTCCTTGGCCAGGTGGGCTACAACCATACCTCCTCACAAAACCCACCATTCACTCCTGTTATGCACTTTTCTTCTCGCCTCTGCCAAACTCACATTTCTCTCCTCCAGGTATTCCTTTTCTGACTTAGTCCACTTTTTCTTCGGTCTCCTATCTGGTCGATTCCAACACACTTACCACTATACATTCGTTTACCGACCGTCTGTCATCCATCCTTTCGCATGCCAAACCATTCTCAACGTACTTTCTCATTTATTCTCTTCATTACACCAATCTCCACACCAAACAACTCTCTAATACGTTCATTCCTCATTTTATCATTTCTTTTCACACCTAACACGCCACTAAGATTGTCCATCTGAACACATTGTAATTTAGATCTATTACCTCTTATTTCCAGACCATAGTCCCACTACTATGCATTAACACGCAGGTAACACATACCCTCATGTAAGACCTAGCGCACTCAACACTTAGTCCCTTTACATCCACCAACGATTTAACTGCACCAGCCACCTTAGTGCCATTCACAATTTTCCTACTACACTCTGCATCATCCGCTCCCTTTTCATTCAACATATATCCTAAATATTTAAATTCAGACACTTTTCCAGCTGCTCACCATCTAACATAACTTCCACACTGAGGTCTCTCCTCACTCACAACCATAACCCTATCTTCTTATCTACGTTTACTTTTCAAACCCTTTCTTTACACACCCTACCAAATCTCTCTACTTATCCTCTCAAACTCTCTTCAGATTCGCACACAAAACCAAATCGATCCTCATAATAATAGGTAGGAAAAAAAAAAAACAATACAAAAAAAAATTATTTCCTTTTTAATCCTCCACCTCTACCATTTCTCCATCATTCTAACTCTATCCCTTGTTCACCCCTACCTCTTAATTCTTTCATAACCTCATGCGCCAATTACAGAGTTGGATTGGCAAGGAGACATGACCACAACCCCTGTCTCACTCGCCTATTAATATTAAAAATAATCACTTTCGAACTCTATTTATTCTTACACACGCTTCACTATCGTCATACATACTTTTGATTCTATTCAGAAGCTTACCACCAACACCATATCACTAACACCTGCCATAGATTCATTATTAATCTATTATACGCCTGATGCAAATCCATAAATCCTAAATACAATTTATTCTTCTTCTCCCTCATTATCCCAATCATTTGTTTCAATGTACATTATATGACCACAACATCCTCTTACCACTTCTAAACGCACCTTATTCTTCCCAAATTAGTTCTTCACTCATTCGACGCACTCTTTCGACCAAAATATCAACATATATCTTCCCTACAACCATCAATAAACTAATTACCCTATAATACTTACAGTTACCTTTTTCCCCTTACCTTTATATAAAGGTACTAATATTGACCTCCTCCAATCCCTCGGAACTATACCCTCCATAAAACGTTTTGTTATAACAACTTCCAAATCCAAAGAATCACCATCTCGCCTATCATATATATATATATATATATATTATATATATATATATATTATAATATATATATATATATAT
>JABUQX010018935.1:17500-42500 GCA_015478945.1 Trachelipus rathkii
AGTAAAATCGGGGATTGGAAATAGTTTTCTTCAGGTTTATGCGATTTAACGAACTTATTTTTTTGATCGTCACAAATTTGACGTCAATCACATATCATTCAATTGCTACTTCTATTTCAAACGCAAACCAAGCAGACAATACATAGCAAGGTTAATAGTAATATAAGAGGAGTATTGTATGGCAAATTGGAAAGTGGAAAATTAAAGTGTTTTTAAAACACCAATTAATATTTATTCAAGTGCTTGTGATCAGCTAAACATTAAACATTAAAAGTATAGAGAGAGTAAGAAGTCACATAGGCTTATCGAGACTGTCCCAGTCAACTAGAGTAACAACATGCTCATACAAAACTCTAATAGATCCCTAGCGCTTGTCAATATCTTACATAGTTAAGAAGGCATGCAATCTTGATGGAAGAAAAGATTCATTCATAGTAATAGGGTTGCTAATTTCTGGAATGGTTTGCCGCAGGAAGTTGTTTAGAGTGACTCACTTGCAATTGGATAGGTATTTGGATAACTAAGGCATCATATAGTGTATTCTGATTATGCCAAATTGGTGGGTTTTTAGATAGTTGTTAAGGTAAAGCTGCATGTTATAATTGTGACAAACTTGTTAAAGCTTGTAATGTCATTAACACGGACCTTAGCAATAGTTTTTGCATTTGGTAGTAACCTAGTTGGTCTTAATTTTCTTATCGTGTTCACTGGTCTCCCTTCCTTTTTCTGCTATAAAAAAATTTATTGGTCTGCAGATTATAATATTGTATGGTCTCTGGTAGTATTATCAATTACTATATTGTAATGATTTTTGTAGTACTTGATATTATGTCTCACTCTATAGAAACCTGCCATTTTCAAACAGAAATACATTCTAACTAACTCCTTCAGCCTCTTCTCATAGATCTTACCCTGAAACTCAGAAATCATCCGTCAGTGACACTCAATGACAAAAGATCAGTTAACGTGTTTTAAAAACATTTTAAGAAAGTAGCCTCGCCGGAATGACTTTGAACAATGACTTCAATTGAGGATAAATTTCTAATCTTCTGCACATGACTACAATGATTCGGGAGACTCTCAAATGGCCAGGTTTGTTACAAACACAAAACGTTGACTACAGAAATGCTTTTGCAATACAAAATTTTTTTTTGGTAACAAAAATTTATATGAAGAAATTTCATTAAATGCGGTTTGACTTAACTAAGGCTTAATTCTACCAATCAATAGCGTAAAAGATATGTGTGCCAGTAATACATATTAATCAATGCACATTCTAAATACGCAGGAATGTAACACATTTAAGAACGGAAAAAGGAAGTAAGTAGTGTTAAGTTATTTTATAGTTCAAATATCAATTCATTAAAAAAGTTAAAGTTGTAGTTTAATTTCACTATTTAACTCTTTAAAAACTCTTCTTCATATCTCTCTCTCTCTCTTTTTTTTTTTTTTCTCGTCTCTCTCTCTCTTCTTCTATATATAATATAGTGGGGTTATTCATTAGGTATTAGGTGAGTGGGTATTTAGTGATATAATGTATTGTTTAATATATTTTATTATTTCTATTTGATTGTTAAACTCTTCCTATTTTTTCGATTGCGGTTTTAATTTCATCTATTTTACTTATTTTTTTTATTTTTTCATCCTATTTATTTTATATTATGTTTATTTACATATTCTAGTATTTCCAATTTTTATATATTTATTATTTATTATTATTATAGTATTAGTTTAATATTATATATTATATATTATATTTTATAATTTATATTTATATATATATTCTGTAATTTATATTTTTATATATATAATTTTTATATATTATTAATTATATATATAGTTTTATTTATTTATATATATTTTACATTAATATATAATTTATATATATTTTATATTTATATTTATATTAATATTATATATTATATATATATTTATTTTATATTTTTATTAATATATATAAATATTGTCGTATAGTTTTGTTGTATGGTTTTTGTATATTATTATGTTTTAGGTTTTTATTACTTTTATTACGAGTGAGAAGTTTATTAGTGTCGTTTTAGGTGTATTATGCTGTGTGAGTTAAGTTTGGAATTATTTTATTAGTTTTATTGCTTTTTATTTTATTTATTAGTTTAAGATTATTTTTTATATTTTATGTTAGTAGTGTTATATTATTTTTTTGCTATATATATATGCTTACTTATTTATTTATCATTTAATTAAGCATATTGATACTTACTCTTAATTTATTTACTACGCATCCATATAATTATCTAAACAATACATACATATTATATATATACTTTTATTATATTAATATAATTATATTATATTTTATATTTTTTTATATTTATTATATATTTTTATATTATTATTATATATATTATAAATATATATGAATAGTTTTGTATATATGATGGAGGGTAGGTTATTTTTACTATAAGTTTATTTAGACAATAAGATTGTATACTATATTATTTTTTTTTGTGTTTTTTATATGTTTTTTTTTTTATTTAATTTATTTTTTGATTAGGTAAATATTTAGTTTATATAAATTTATTTGTATTGGTGGAATATGTGGGTAGAGATAGGGTATAGGGTATGGGAGGGGGTTTTTAGTGTGTATAGGGCGATAGTAGTATTATATATTATAAATAGTAGCGGGTTTGGGATATAAGGGTAGGTAGTGTAATCTATAAGTTTTACGGTAGTTAAGTATAGAGTATGTAATCGGTGGGGTATTATATTATCGGGGTATTTATTCATTTATTTAATATTATGAGTATCTTTTTTATTAACGAGAGTGGGTTGTTCCTGTGGATGAACTGTATTTTCAAAATGATTCCTTAATATAAATTTATTATTATTTTTTATGGTCGATATCGATTTTTTATGTTTTTAAAAAGCAGATATTATAATGTTATTTAATTATTATATTCTATTTTGATTTTTTTTTTTGTATTTAGTAACTATATTTTAGTACTTTTGTTATTTAATGATAGATTATGTTGTATTTTTGGGTGGGCGTTCTAGTAGGGAGTGTTATTATTTTTTTATTATTATTTATTATTATTTATTATATATATAATTTTTATTATTATATTATTATTTACATATTATATATTTATATTTAATATATATATTTTAATATATATATATTTATTTTTTATTAGTGATATATTATTATTATTATTATTTTATACACTTCTTTAATAGAAGTGTAACCGATTTTTATTAGTTAATAAGCGTAAGTATGGCCGGAAAATAACATTATATTCGTCGATAGTTATAGTTATGTTGGTTTATATTTATTATGACGTGTATGTTTTTTTTTATTTATTGGTAGATATTATCCTTTGAAGTTTATTTATTGATTGTAGTGATATGTTATATATTATTTATTATTGTGTTATATTATGGACTTTTGATAGTCTTACAAGTATTATATAGTATATTATAGTATTTTTTTTAATTTGTTTTTTGTTTTTTTCCTATTGACATAGTACAACCTATATATATAGTGAGATGGGTATTATATAGGTATTTAGGTTATGAGGCTTAGGGGTATGTTATAGTGTGAGTGAGTTATTTGGGTGTGATGTAGGGGGGGTGGTATACGAGTTAGGGGTGTGTAGTGAGTTATAATATTATGTATAAAATTTCATATATCGTTAAGAGTATTCTATATTGTCGTGTGTATATACTATTTTACATTATAGTTTTATATAGTTTTTACTGCCTTTCTCATCCATCTCATAAACTCTCTGCCGTCTTTTCACTTTTCTCCTAGTTGCCTTTTCTGCTTATCTTCAATTATTATTCTGATCATTAATTAACTTCATTAACCTCGAATTTACATACACTTTGATATAACATTCCAAGTCAATCCTGTTTTAAAATTTCTTACTAGCAAAAGTCATATACTCTAATTCATAATAATGGTTGAATTCATCGATTGGAATCTTGTTTTCTTTTTAACCGTGATCGATGAGAAGCTTAGAGTGGTCGAGATTATTCTTCTAATAGACATTATATTGGATAGGAGCTTATATTAATTGTGATTTTTTTTTTATTACGTACTTTTTTTTTTTATTTTGTATGTATTATTTTTTTATACTGTATTTTATTATGTTTTTTAGTATTTATATTTTTTATTTTACTTATCTATAAGTTTTTATTATTTTAGCATTTATCTATTTTTATTATACTTGATCAGCTATTATATGTTGTTATTTGAGTTTATATGTATATGATGGTGTTTTCATAGGTTATCATTATATTATATTATTATATATATCTTTTAGTATTTTTATTATATTAATTATATATATTTATTCTATTTATATTATATATTTATTTATATATTTATTTATATTTTATTTATTATTATATATATATATATTTATTATATATATATATATTTATTTTAATATTATATTGCCACTTATAGTATATATATATAATATATATATATATATATATATATATAGTATTATATATATATTAGTGGTTAATAGTTTTTCATAGATATGAGTGATGGTTATATATATCGTTTTAGTTAGTTTATTTATGACGTTAATTTGTGAGTGAGGTAGTATTATATAGTGTATTTTTTTATATATATTAGTGGCTAGTTTTTTGAGGTTTGGTATTAATTATTGTGATTATATGGTATATGTTTTTTTGTATATACTAGGTTTAGGTGAGTGGGATGGGGTTTAATATCGTATTTAGGGTTAGGTTATATAGTTTTATATGGGGGTGATTTAGTATAGATATATTTTGAGGTTTTATGTGAGGTGTGGGGGGTTCTTAAGTTGGTAGGTTGGTATTTAGTTTATAGAGGCTTGAGTGAGTGAGTATTGAGTGTTTTATTGTTAACTATTTATTTAATATTTGAGCAAGCAAAGTTGTAGATAGCTAGGCACGTCGTGTGTGAGCAGCTAACTGCTGCTGTGTAGTGTGTGCTGTGCTCGGCTGTGGTGTGTTGTTCTTTTTAGAAGACATGTTGTCTTGTGAATTCATAGATTGATATTTGGATCTTGTTATTTTTACATATTTAGACTAAGAAGCGAGGAGAAAATCGAATATATAGAGGTGTGTTTTTGGATTAAATAATTTTTACTTCTAACATTTCTTTGTCCTGCCTTGAGGAAATAAAAAACAAGTTTAAAAATATGGTAAATAGGATTTACGAAAGGCTGTTTATAATATTTTTATTATTTGTTTTTTTTATTTAATTTTTTTTAATTTTTATTTCCATTTTAAGGGTTTATTTGTTTATTTATTTATATATATATTTATATATATATATTTTTTTCTTATTGATTTTTTTTATTAGTTACACTTAATTATTTTTTTATTTTACTTTTTATGGTTTTGTTATATTTTATTTTTTTTATTTTCTTAAAATTAATTTAGTTAACCTTTTTATTTTTTATATTTTTATATACTTATGTTATATTTTATATTTATTTATATAACTTTGTTACATTTTTATATTTAATATTTTTACATTTTTATTGACGATATAATTTTTATTTTTTTATTTTTATCTTTTAATCTCATGTTTTTTTTATTATCGTACTTTCACTATTGGGTAATCATTAATTCCCATTGGCTAATAAATGGTTATATATAGATTATTATATATTCATTTATAATTATTTGTTTATACTATTATATATAACTATATCATTTTTTTTATATATTTTTTTATTTAATATTATTATATATATTTTTATATATATATATATAATTATTATTTATTATTATAATATATATATATTATTACTTATTATATATATATATTATTTTAATTTATTATTGCTAAACAGCTTTATGCTCTAGGTTCTGAGATTATCTTTCCTTCTTGTATAAATATATTTATTTATAAATTAATATTTACTTATATTATTATATATTATTATTAATATATATTTTTTTATATATTTATTATTTTTTTTATTATATATATTTTTTATATATTTATATATAGGTTATATTTTATTTATTCTTTATATTAAGTATATTATATTAATTATATATATATTTATTATTTTATATATATTTGAATTTTAAAATTCATTACTTCCCCCACTATACGTAGATATAAATATGAATTAATAGTATATATTAATATATATATATATATTTTTTATAATATTATTTTATTATATATATATTTTGTTATGTATTAGGTTTAGTGTACTTTCTCTTTTTCTATGTAGTGTTGAGGTTTGGTGTGTTGTTTATATAGGATAGTTAGGACGTGAGTTGGGTGATTTTGTTGTATTATTAAGTAATTGTTGATGGTTAGGATTTTTATACTTTATTTAATTTTATTATATATTTTTCTAGGTATTTATTTTTACAGTTTATTCGGTTTATTTTATTATATTTTTTTATTATTATTAGTGGGTGTATTTTGATCATGGGTTAAGATATCATGTAACAATACTTTTAGTGATCAGTTTATTAACGGTCTGTACTATCAGCTATTGTCTCTTTGAGAGTAGTCTTATTATAATTCAATGTGGCTTAATTGTTTTATCTCGAACTAGTTTTGCATGGATAGTCTCGCAGAGAATAGACATCTTAAGTGCCAGTTATCTTTATGTGAGTTTTTTTTGTTATTTTATTTATATGTATTTTATTTATTTCATGTGTTTGTATTAGTTTGTTTATAATTGATGTCATAGTATTATGGTATGTTTATTATTTATTATATAATATGCTTAAGTTTTTTCACTTATTGAGAAACAGATTTTTTATATTTGGGTAGGTGATTGGATTATTTTTATTATGGTTATATTTAGATTTTTATTATTGTATTTTTTTTTTTATGTATATTATCTTATGTGTTGGACGGGCTGTGTTTGACATATACTATTATGCACTTTTAGTTTTTATCGTTTATTTTATGTAGGAAGATTGTAATGGATGTGTATTAGAATTTTTGGAAGGGATTATATTTGTCTTATTTATGCTTTGCCCTCTATGCTTATTTATTATTGTATCTTAGTTTATTATATATAATATATATATATATTTTTATTTAGTGTATATGGATTTCGGGGTTTTTAGTTGCGTGATATTCGGATATAAAATAGTGTTGGTATTATTAGAGAAATTTTTAGTACAAAGGTATAATTTGATCTAGTTAGTGAGTAGTTTGCTAATGTTATATGTTTAGTGTGTAGTTAGTGGGTAGGATATATGAATTTTATTACTATTATGTTCTTAAAATGGCGTATGTGAGTGTTTGTTAAGGTGTTTATTTATTTATGTAGTAGGTTTTGATTTTAGCGTATCTTCTTACGTCTATCGCCGTCACGGAGCCTACGGCCTGTGCGAGCTCGGAGATCATAACATCTTGAGTTTTCCACGGCTATGTCCTTTTCCAGAGTAATATTTATTCCGATGCCTTCATCAGCTGCGCATCTCGGGGTGAGTTCCTATGTCCTTCCAGGTTTCGTGGCTTTTCCTCACGTTCTGTGTGGTTTTGCTTTGCGGGGTGTTTTTTGCGTTGTTGATTTTTGGGTGCAATCTTTCATCTTGTCCGCCTTTTCTGTCTTTTCCTCTCGTCCTTACTTTTCCCTCTCTCTCCTTCTCTTCACTTCACTCTTCTCGCGATCTTTCGTTCTATTCCGGCATATTCTATTAACTATTTGTCCTCCTCATCCAGTCTTCAGTCTCGAGCTGAGCTTCTATGTCTTTCCTCGTTTTCACTTATCACAGTCTACCATCAATTTTTATTTTTTCTAATCTCTTCTCCCTTAATCCTTCATTTTTGTTTTCTCACTCTACTAACATTCATTTTTTTCTTTCATCTTGTCTTTTCCACTATCTTGTTCCTTTACTTATCCTTTCATTTTCAGTCTAGTTCGAAATCCTTTTTTCCTCTCTTTTGTTGTATTTTATGCGCATTTTTTTTCTTCTCTTATTTATTTATGTCAATTTTCGAGTATCATTTCGTGATTATGCTAGGTGGCAAATTATTTAATTTATCTTCTTTCACTTTTATATCCATCACCTCGATGATTCTCTCATATTGGAATGGAGTAACTGAGTCTTCCGATGGGTTTATTCTTTGCGGTCATAGGTTTTTCTCGATTCTTGCCCTTCTTTCCAGTGTTCCTTACACTCTTCTTCCTCTTGTTTTTGCTTTTTTATTTACTTCCATCTTTCTAGTTTGTCATAGCAAACTGATACCATATTTCCCATATTCTTTTCATCAATTCATCTGAATGAGATTCTCTTTCTATTCTTTCGCTCTTCTTAGTTCTCTCTTCTTATTCTCGGATATCTGCGAGTTATACGTTGTCTTGTTTCTGATTTCTAGTCTCTAAACCAATCTCCTTCATATTTCTGTCAAAACTTGGTTATTTGAGTCTCTCAATATCTTCCCTCTGTCTCTTTGGTTCTTGTTCCTCCCAATCTCAGCAGCCAATGCTATATCCGCATACACCCATTATTGTGCGACATCCAGATTCGGATTTCCTCTTAACCCTTTCTGATTACTACATTCTAAGTTAGCTTATAAAGAGTAAGGGAGACAGGACACTAACCTTCTGACTCCCGTCCCACCTCAAACCTTTCTCATTTTTACATCCCTGTTCTCACATACACTCACAACGCTATACAAGCTTTTTTATTGCTCTTCTCAGTCTTCCCTCCAACTCCGTACACCTTGCCCCCAACATCCTCCAAAGTCCGGCTCTGGGTACCGAGTCAAATGCCTTTCTTTGTCAGGAAGGCTTATATGCTGTTTTATTAAAATCCCAGCTCTTCTCCAAACTATTTTAAAGCAAACAACAGATCCGAAGTACTCCCTGCCCTTCCTGTACCCATATTGTTCCTCCCCAACTGTTATCTCTTATCACTCCTCTTAATTTTCTTTCTAAAATCTTTCGTACACTTTCACTATATGGTCAATAAAGCTATTTCTCTATAGTTTCCACATCCAGTATCACCTTTCCCTTATATAAATGGGCAAAACAAACTATTCTCCCCGTCTACCGGGAACTACAACCCTTCATCCAGCATTTATTAAAAAGTCTCACTATTTCTTTTCAATCTTTTTCTAGTCGTTGAACTGCTATATCGCAATTCCATCTTCGCTCGGCGCTTTTCCTTTCTTCATTTTTGAAAAAGCCTTTTCATATTCTCCCATCGTTATGGATCACCCTTTCCATCTCCTCTCACATATTGCTCCTCTTCCACATTCCTTCTCTCTCTAACATTTAATGAGTTGCTCCAAAATATTCAGGTCACCTGCTCATTTACCGTCTTCCTGTTGATGTAAGTACCTCCCTTCTGTTATTTTTGTAACTATAAAGGCTTTTTGTTTGATTTTTTATATGTTTTTGAAACTTGAAAATCTTCTTCTTTCCTCCGCTCTGCATCTTCTCCCAATTCTTCTGCATCCTTTCCGCCACAAGTCTTTTTGCCTCCCTCTCACTATCTATGCTCTGTTTCTTGCTATCACATATTCAGCTCTCTCTGTCTGTTCTTTCCCTCTCAAGCCACCTTCTCATTTTCTGTTCTTTTTCGCCCACTAGCTTCTTCACATTCTTATTCCGACAATAGTGTGTTTCTTCTTCGTTCCTCCATACCACTTGACACCCCGCGTTCATCCTTTACTATAATTTCTGCAAATTCATGTTTGTTTCCTCCACATTCGTCAACTTTTCCTTTATTTTCTCCACATACTCTTCTCTTTTCCCTTCCTCTTTCAGGGCTTCAACTTTAATCACTTTCATTTTTCTCCAACCTGCCACTTTGTTTCCTGTACCCTCAGTCTGGCTACCACCAATCTATGATATGAGTCAAAACTGACTCCAGGAAGCACTTTAACATCTTCCACTGTTCTGTACTCAAATACTATAAAATAATCTATAATGGATTTTTGGTCAAAACTTTCGGTGTTTTGATTCCACCTATATCTCGTGATCTTATGAAATTCCCTGGTTAGAAAAATCATTCAAAAAATTTTTAAAATTCCTTCTCATGCATATATCTATGAGCCTCTCTCCCTCTGGGTTTCTCTCGTTTTCTCCATGTGCACCCAATATCCTCTCCACCTCTTTCTAATCTTTCCCACTTCTGAGCATTAAAATCACCTCAGAAGATAGCGATGTCCCTCGCTCCACACCTTCCACATCACTCCTCCAAACAATCCATGAACCTCTCCTTCTCCTTCCTCTGGATGCCCCTGTTGTGGAGTATATCTGATATAATCGGTATTTTTTTCCTCTTGATCTTAAAAGTACTCACAATCAATCTCTCGTTCACACCTCTCACTTCCTGTATGAAAGGGGGCAATCTTGGTCGGCAGAAAAGAAACCTACACATGTTTCTGTTTATCTACATCGATTTCCTCTGTAAGCTACACATATCTCTCCGCCCAAATCTCTGGCGCACTCACTTCAACCTCGCACTCTCATTCTCCGACATCCCCACCATTCTAGTCAGTATGACCTTACATACATCTCCACGTTTCCTCCTTCTTTTCCTCTATACGTACCACATTTATTGTAGCCAATTTAATCGTTTTAAAAAGTACAATCCAAATTCGTAGTCATTTTTCGTTTCCTAAGTCTAAATCCATGAGTTCTGGTGGTTGCCGCGGTTGTTTCAAGGGTATTGGCAAGCATTTTCTTTCCAAAGGCAAGTGGCTTGAATAGGCTATCTGCCCTAGCCATTTTCTCTCCGTTGGCCCGAACAGGTCTTACAGACCTAATTCGTTGCCAGGGTGCAGACGAGACATGGAGTTGGACTTCTGCACCCCATAATATATATATCATTATATATAATATATATATATATATATATATATATAAACCACTTTGTTATTGTGTAAAAATGCTTTCAATCACTCTTGTGATTGTGTAAAAATGCTCTCACTCTCTTATGTGATTGTGTAAGAATGATTTCAATCACTCTTGTGATTGTGTAAGAATGCTTTCAACCACTTTTGTGATTGTGCAAGAATGCTTTCAACCACTCTTGTGATTGTGTGAGAATGCTTTCAATTACTCCTGTAATTGTGTAAGAATGCTTTCAACCACTTTTGTGATTGTGTAAGAATGCTTTCAACCACTTTGTTATTGTGTAAGAATGCTTTCAATCACTCTTGTGATTGTGTAAAAATGCTCTCAATCTCTTATGTGATTGTGTAAGAATTATTTCAATCACTCTTGTGATTGTGTAAGAATGCTTTCAATCACTCTTGTAATTGTGCAAGAATGCTTTCAACCACTCTTGTGATTGTGTAAGAATGCTTTCAACCACTCTTGTGATTGTGTAAGAATGCTTTCAACGTGAAAAGAAAAACCAGGGTAGAGTCATTAGCAATAGAACATATAACTTATATAGTGACATGTAGAGTGACGTTAATGAATACTTTATTAAAAACAGCCGGTTGGGTGACAGGGTTTTTTACAAGTTAATGTTTTTAAAGGTAAATAATAACGTAGGTTAAATAAAGTATTTTTTATGGGTGTTATATAACGTATCGAAAAAAACCGGTCGTAGCTCCCAATGGTATATCTATATATCTATATATATTCACCGCTCAGATTATATATAAATGGTATTAGTTCACACGCTATAGCTAGCACCTGCCGCACTCATACTTTGAAGACAAACGTGAGTCCGCTAGGCGCCTCACCTCCGCACTTAGTATTCATAGACCATCAAACTCCGCTATCGCAATGAGAGTGTACCGCAAGCGTCCCGCACGCTACCTGCTAAGTGAATTGCGACTTATTAGCACATAAGAGTGACATCCATCCACGAGTGGAACGAGAAGGATGAGAGGAAGTTAACAGTCGATTCTTGAGTGAGCGAGAAACAAGAGTTAATATAGCTACCACCCACTATGTACGTATACTATTGCCGAAGGAGGATAATCATGAGAGAATATTTACAAATAACTCAAGATATTTTCCACTCTTCCTCAAAGTATGAGTCCATTCAAGAGGACAGAGAGTAAGTTTGCGCATATTGACCGGTTCAAAAAAGATTAGTGCTCGAAATATTAAAATGGCAGTTAAAACGAGCATCGACCTCGCCTATTGCTACACTACCAAATGCCCACTATCCGAGATAAGTGGCAAGAGATGAAGTAAACGAGCACTACATGATAATCCGAAGGCGCACGTATCTAGGGAGATGGTTATTAATATGTGTATGAACCAAGTTCAACAAGAGTCTCTGCCTATGCTGAATAGGAAAGGATGGTCCATTGGTGGTTGAGGGAGAGGTGCTGGATGTTAGTTTAACTTCAGCAGTCCATTGCTAATTTAAGGTCTCGACTGCTAAACCATTCTGTCCTCTCCTTCCTGGGAATATATTTGACCATCCGCCTGTCCAGCTGAACATAAGAAGGGTATATGCGTCGCAAGACTTTTAGTATGAGCCCAGTGAAGTGAGCCTCGACTCCTGCAGAAGCGATGCTACTGCTACGGTATCGGAGGTCTCGGGTAGCTATACTGTATAGTATATATAAGATATAGTATATATGTAGTATATGCAGTGATATATATAGTGATATGCAGTTGGATATGACGTATATAATTGATGATATATAATATATATATATGATAGTAGTATGATAGAATGATAGTGGTATGATAGATGCATTGATGTGGTAAAACTGCAATATATTATATGATACTTATGATTATATGATATATTATAAAATATAGTATATAAGGGTGAGAGGAGTAAGTAGGTATATATAATATAGTATATATATATAAGTTTAGTAAAGGTAGTATAGTAGTATAGTAGTAGTATAGTATACGTAGTAGTAGGGTATATAGTATTATAGTAGGTAGTATATATAATAATAAAGGTATATATTTATATGGGGTTTGACGCCAGGAATTTGAATTTTAGAATATTGGCTAGTTATGTGAATAGGTAGAAATATAATAATCATAGGGAGAGAGTGTGAGAGAGGTGAGTGTAGAGAGAGGGGATGGTCTTAAGGACGGTTGAAGAATTTTTTTTTCGCTTTTAATTGAGTTTATAGAAAACGAATAGTTCTTAGACTAAAAGTATAATGTTATAAACTTAAATAAAAGGTAATGATTTCTTTATTATAACCAATTAGAATTCTTAATAAGTTAAACTATATTTTCATGTTTTAAAAAGGTGCGGAACAAAAGAGCGAGAAACTTTTTTGATGCCGCACGTGGCAATGTCTCGCTAATTTCCTGATGACGTCGCGCACTGCGTCCGCTGACGTCACGGGCTACCTATTCTCTGGTGAGTTCCGCTCGAGGCGACTAGCCGGAATAAGAAGAGCCGGAAGTGCCCGGCAGCGCCTGATTATCATATACTATATATATAGTATTTGATTATAGAGGAGGTATTATAAGGGTATATATTAGTATTATATGTTTAGTAGTAGTGAATATAGTATATATATATATGATATAGGTAGTATATAAGCTATATTATAGTCATATGATTATGTATAGAATATATTAGTAGATCTATAAATATATATAATGATATAGTAGGATATATATATATAGTATATATAGTGTATATGAGTATATATAGTAAATAGTATAGAGAGAGAGAGGTAAATTAGGGGTATAATAGTAAGTAGATAATAGTATATATATAGTATTATATACTAGGTCACCCAGTAATATCATAATATCATAATATCATAATATATAATAGATAATAGTTAATGAAGGTATAGTGATAGGTGAGTGAGAGTACGTTAGTATATTATAATATATAGATATGTAGTGATATATATATAGTAATATATATATAATAGTTATAGTTATATAATACGCATCAGAATATCATAGATAATATATGAATAATGATATATCATATATATATAGTGATTAATATAGTATATAGTAATATATGATAGTATAGATAGTATGAATAATATATAGTATATGTATAATAGTAGTAGGTATAAGATAGTATTATAATATAAGGTATACTTATACTAGGTATTAGGTATATAATAGTAATGATATAGGTAGTATGATAAATCAGTAGTATGATGATAGTGATAATAATAGTATGGTAGTATAGTAATATAGTATAGTAGATAGTAGTATACATACGTATATTATAATATGTAAATGATATATATAGGTAATATAATACGGTAAGCTAGTATATATATGATATATATATAGAGTATAATATAAAGGATATAGTATATTTATATATTATATTGATAATAGTGTATTATTAAAAGATATTTAGTAATATAAATAATATAAGTTAAGAAGAATTTGACTTTTTTGGTAGATGATATTAGTAAGTAGAGTAGGTAGTATATATTATAATATAGTATATTATATAATATTTATATGTAGTATATATAGTATATATAGTAGGTATATAAAAAAGTATATATTATGTAATAGTAGTATAAGTTGATAATTATATATATGATATATATATGATTTGTAAGAAAGATAAAATTATAATAAATATTATATATGTATATATATATATATAGTATACTAATGTAGTAGGCTAGTATGATATTATATATAGTATATATATATGATATTAAGTAGTAGCTTATAATAAAGTACTATATATATTATTATAGGAGTAGTAGTACTAGTATAGTATAGTAGTATATGATATAAAATATATATATAGTATAAGTATATATATTAGATGAGTTATATGAAGTATAAATAACAGCGGGGCACCATAGTATATATAATATATTATATTAGTAATATAATATATAGATAGTATAGAATATTATAATATATATAGGTTATATATATAGGAACATAAAATAAAATGATTATATAGTGATAATAATATATATAAATATACTATTATATATAATAAATATATATAGTATTGATATACTGGGTATCGTAAAAATATATTAATAGTATAGTATATAGTAATGACTTAAGATATATAATATATTATAGTATAACTATATATTATAGTAGTAGATATAGTGAGTATATAGTAGGATATAGGTATATACTAGTACTTATACGTGAGAGGTATATATAGTATAGGTATTTATATATATCATATATTATATTAGTATAAAAATAATAGTATAGTATAAATAATATAGTATGTATATATATATATATATCTTAGTAAGAGTATATAATATATAGTATAGTATAATTAAAGTATAATGCCGCAGCTCCTTTTAGTAGTATATATAATAACTAGTTATATGAATATATATATATATATATATAGGTATTATATATGTATATAAAATAAGTATAGGGTATTATATATATATTAGTTAATAGGGAATATACTATATACTATATATATATATATAATATATAATTTATATATATATATATTATATATATATAATATATATATATAAATATATATATATAAAATATATATATATATATATATATATAATATTATATATATATATATATATATATATATATATATATATATATAATAATATAAATATATATATATATATATATATATATAAATATATATATAATAATATAAATATAAATATATTATAATATATATTAAATATAAATATACTAATATATATATAAATAATAATAATATATACTATACTATTATATATATATATATATATATATATAACAGATAATATTAAATATATATATAAATAGTAGTAGTATTAGTGTACAAAAAAGTATTATGTATTTTGACAAGTAGTATATATATAGGTATATATAGTATATTTATAAAAAAAATAATATAAAAATTAAGAGATTACCTAAAATATTATGGTTTTAATATATGAAGAATGATTTGTTTAGCAAAGCTAAGATATTTAAGGTAACAAAAGGAAATATAATACACAACCCTGCCTATAATAATTATAGAGAAATAATAATAAATTATAATAACTAAATAAAATTATAAATAAAATTAATAAAATGAATAAATATAATTTATATAATAAATATATAGGATGAAATCAATGTATAAGATTAAATTTAATATAAT
The DNA here is from genome assembly GCA_015478945.1 of Trachelipus rathkii. NCBI lineage: Eukaryota > Metazoa > Arthropoda > Malacostraca > Isopoda > Trachelipodidae > Trachelipus > Trachelipus rathkii. The sequence continues at coordinate 33,500 of JABUQX010018935.1, forward strand.
AAAATATGATGATAATAATATAAGTGAAAATATATAATATATTATAGGGAAATGAAGTGTTTTAAATATAGCATTATTATACCAAATAAATATAGTATTTAGTATAATAATCTTTATATTTATCCAGTGAGAAATATAATAGTAGTAGTATTATACTATTATATATATGTGATAGATTAATAGTTATAGTATATGATAATATGGTTGTTAGTATATATTATATAATAGTAATTCTCATATATTATTAGTATAGTATACTAGCAATTATATATATTAATATAGGTATTAGATATATATATATTTAGTATATATATATTAGTATATGGGGTAGAGTGTATTATTTATTTTCTAAGGGTAATTTTATATATTAATATTAATATTTTATATTGATGGGTTTTATATTTATATATATATATAAGTGAGGTATAATATATATATATATGATATAATTAATATATGGATATAGGTTGGCTGAATTTGGATTCCCAAATGAATCCTTAAAGTAAGCTTCTTACGTCCTACTATTACAAGCTTGATACTAATTTTATAATTAACCCTCCTCCATATCATTACGTATATAAAGTAATATATATAATTATTACATATATTATATTTCAGAAGCTTATGGGTGCATCAAATTCTGTCATACATGAGCTAGATCCAAAGTTGCAATATCATACCTCAAAGTTGAACAATTATAATTAAGATCTTAAAACTATAAGATTTCTATATAGAATTATAGAGTATAAGAAGTTATATTCCTAAGGTAAATAGTGGGTTCCCCTCGCTAATAATGTGAGTATATAGAGTAGTAGCTATCCTGCTGTATGTCATGATATGGAATGCTTTAAAGGTGATAGAGTATAGTATGAATATTAATGTAATAAAAGCGTATGAAGTATATATTATATAAGTATATATAGTAATATATATATATTATCATGATATATATATGATATAGAGAGGGATAATATAGTACGTGATATATTGAGTAGATAGTAGAATATGAGGCGTGAAGCATAGAGAGTGAGTGGTGAGTTATGAGGGTATTATAGTAGTTATATATATAAGTATTAAATATATATATATGCAACAGCATTAAAATATTAATTTAAGTAGGTATATATTATAGTCATAAGTAACATGTATACAATATTTATGATGTAGATGAGTGAGCGCGTAGTAGAGTGAGTGAGGAGTGTGATTATAAAAAATATAGTACTGCTCTTTTTGTCATATATTAATTAATATTTTAATACAAAATTACTTGCAATTTAAAGAACACTTATTTTAAAGAGAGAATAAATGGGTTATAAAATTATATTATATAAGTGACATTGTGTGTATAAGTGTCATAGTAGAATATTTATTACAGCTGTACTATAATTTAAAAATATTTTCTATAATAAATAGTAATATAATAGTAAGTAGTATTACTCGTGATATTACTATCACTAAACAAAACTAGATAGATAGAAGTATAAATAGCCAAAAAAAAATCTGAATGATGAATCTATAGTAAAATAATCATTACAGTATATCAAAGTAATTATATATATGACAATATAATATATTATAAATATATATTAATAAAAATGGATATGCCAAATACTAGTATCTCACATATATAATAAATATACTATCATATTTGTAAATAAATATATATCTTGTTTATAAATATAACCAATAAATTTAAAAACTACTTCAGCAAGAAAAAGAATTCAAGATAGATATGTAATAGTAGAATATATAAAATATGGATATATATTAAAGAAATAAGTAATATATATATATAATAAAGAGTAAGTATGACTCTTCTATTTAAATATATAGAAGATATAACCTTGAACCAGAATTGCTTTTAACTGGTATGCGGAGAGGGCTTGGATTTATTATTTATAATTCTTTATTATAACGTCACCTACGATATAGAAATCAAATTAAGTGATATAACATATAAGAAGTGACTTTTGTAATTGAGATGAGATCAGAGGTATTGAGAATATATATATGATAATATAAAATGTAGAGAGAGACTATTAAAGAATATATGATTATATTAATCAGCCCGAGAGAGGAGAGACACTATTCAGGACTTGAACAGATAAGATGATATGTAATTGGAAAGTAATATACGTACGTTTAATATAGCCCTTGGTATATAATATATACTAATAATAGTGGGTAATAACTCATAATAGTTATTATTGTATAAAATATATAATGGTATACACTTTTTAAATTACACTATAGACATAAGTATAATATGGGGTATATATAAAGAAGTAGAGGTAATATAGAAAATAGTATAACTATAATACAACTATCTTATATAGTATTTGATACTTTATAACTGATATCACTTCAATAATATATGTATATTTATAAGTAATGAAATTCGAATATAATATAAGTATAATATTATATCAAAATTATATATAATTAATTATAATTATAGAATAATATAAGTTTGGTTCGTTAATTAAATAATATAATTAATAAATTATAGTTATAATATATTAAATAAGATATATATATATATATATATAGGAATATATATATAGTATATCATATATTAATAATATAATATATAATACAAGATTAATATAACACTTGTATTTAATTTAAACATAGAGTTCTGTCAGCAGATATATAGACACCAATGTTTAATATTTATTTTATTATTAAAAATTACATATTTTATATTAACCTATTAGTATATATTACTTTATATAATATTATTATATAAATTAATAATAATATAGTATAGTATAAGTTATAGTTTATCTTAACACATTTGATAAGATATATGTAATTACTAAGTAATTTATATTAACTTTATTATTACTCTTTATTTTATATTATTAATAGTAAGTTAGGTCGTATATATATTAATAGTCTTCTATTCATATGTAAACGAAATCAACCAATATTACGAACATAGTATATTATACTATTATATATATATATATATATATATCGAATTAGACATACCGAGTTCTATATAGATTATTCAGATATTAACTATATATATTACATATATATATATAATACTAACAATAATGAATCCGAGAATATATATATAATATATAAATATTAAATATTAATATATAATATAAGAGAAATACGTAGCACTAGCGATGAAGATATATATTTTTATTATATTTAAAGTACTATTGAATAACTTAAAATCTAAAAATGTCCTGAAGTAAAAATCACTAATATATAAATAATATATTTTATCATATAATATAATAATACAAAAATATTACATTGAGGAGTAATGGATTAAGTGATAATGTCTCCTTTGTATTCCTTCACTATATATATAATATATATATATATTATATATAATTAATATATATATATACTATAATTTATTATATTAATATATACTATACTTTTGACGCATATGTAAGATAAAAAAAAAAATAGTACTCAATGCAATGGTGCTGCTGAATTATAATAGTGATGCCTCTATCAGATAATATCATTAACTATATAATATAGATTACAACAATTAAAATTAATTATTATAAGTTATAACATACATTACGATTTAAGGTGAGACTGAATATTATATATATTATATTAAGATAAGGGTCGGTTATTTTAATGTATATAACCATATATATATAATATAATAATATTATTAAACTATATATATATATTATACTATTTATAAATATGAGTATATATATTAAATATATATATATTATACATATATCATAAATATAATTGATAGGAAACCCTCCATAAACTTTAATCATAAACAATCATTAAATAAAAATACTAACTAAGAGAAAATCAATCTGAGTACTTTTATATATATTAACATTATCTATAGTACCTTATATAATATAATATATATTTATTAAAAATATTATATTATATTTAATAAATATATATAGCAAAATATCGGTGAAGAATGGTGGCATTACAAGTAAAGAAAATATGAGTTAGGAGTCGAAAAGGTCTATTATAACATATCTTTTCTTTTCGATATACTGGACACCATATAACTAATTATCTCTATACAAGATCATAATATTGTAATATCCTTATATATATAATAGAGTAGTATTTTGCTGGTGTAGCAAATAATCTAATTATAATATGGATGTAAAATACTAATATTATTCTGATAATAATATACTAAAGTATAAACCCATATACGACCTAAAATTTCTAAACAAATTTCTTAATATTAATTATATTAATGTATAAAATTAATATACAATATATCAGAATCACTTATTAATTTTATAAATGAGAGAAATAGTATATTTATGTATTTATCTAATGAGAGAGATCTACTCTTGTCATAGTATCAGTAAATATATATATTTTAATTACATAAGTACTATATAAAATTAGTGAGCAGAACTATTTGATACTAACATGAGTATAATAATGTATATAACTACTCAATAGAATTACGATTATATAGTTATAAAATACTAATACTTATATTATATATATATTATTACATATATAATGATAGTATATATAAAATTACGGGGGGAATGGATGTTATTCGAGATGCAGATGTGGCAAATATCACTATATTAAATATATTCCTAGGTTGGAGGTTGAAAAAATAAAAAAAAAAGTTGTCAGTATTCATTCAAAACGTATTTCATAGCTCAGAAAGTCGTCTTGTTCCAATTTAGCAACGAAGACTGTAAATTAAATAAAAACATTTACATATAACAAAAACGATTATAGAGGACGCGTAATAGGAGGTAATAAATACGTATTGTAGAGGATTGAGCGCCACCATCTTTAGTGCGACACAATATAAATGACTAGGATTTCGAGTTGGTCCGGTAATAATTCAATGTGTACAAACTTAAATCGTACAAGGCCAGAGTAAGAAGGACCTGCAGCTTACGAGATAACTTAGTCAAAAATGTAAGGAGATTTCTCTTATAAATCTCGAATCACAGGATTTTCTAGTGAATATAATCATCTAGCACATTTTGAGTATGTAATTTCTCAGAACTCTAATAAAGCTATTCCACCGAGTATATAAGGGAGCGTGATACATTTTTAAATTATCACGTTTGGGGAGTCATTGTTGAGAGCTCGTGATTTTGCTGATAAAGATTGGACCAAAAGACTAACCGAAACCTTTTAATGCATTTCTTTATAAGCCACGAGAGACGTGCGACAAATAGCGAACCAAAAGCGAGGTCCTCATTAATCTATTATTGTAATTCATTAATAAGTGCTGGTTGGATGAATAACTATATTATATAACAAAGTCCTCCACTGGCAGCACAATCCGAGTGAAACAGTACACGAGTACACCTCTTCTGTCTAGCACAATCTCTCCAATATCATATCATTCACAGAATTTTGCAGATAAAGAGAAAACAGTGATAGTTTCAAATTGAATAATTAATCTGAGAAGAGAATATCCAATAGGTACGTTTTTCAGACACTTTACGCCACGACCAATTCTCACATTTATATTTGCAGAAAAACGAAGAGCAAACTTTAGTCCACATTTATAAAACAACGACCCTTTTAAAGTACTCTATGTACTTAAATTAGGTCCATAGGTTCTCATTCTATACGAAACTCTAGTAGTAAAAACAGAAAAGCTATATTATCGAGCTTTAGCATACAAGACAAATATATGTAAAGTGTAGTTCCACTACACCATTATTTTTTTTTGTTGAGATCTATGGATAAATGTTATGTTCAGAGTTTTGTTAAAAAAAAAAAATTTAAACATATCAATTAACGCAACAGACATTTGAGCTATAAAATTATCACCGAGACGAGAGATCTTACACGAACACTCTGGATATCTAATCGGTCATCCCTGTGTGAGGTCCGTTTTGCGTTAAGAAGATTATACACTATCAGTCCAGAAATGGATTATTTTGATCTTCGAGGTTACATCTAGACACTGTCAATAAAATACTCAGTAAATAACAATTACATTGAGTCATGTTCTTCATCTTCGATAATCGTATAATTCGATTAATACATTATATATCAACGAATTCAGAGATTATACAAATGAAATTAGTACGTATCTGAGTTAATTATATACCACACTCACCAACTATATCTATATAGAATTATATAATATAGTATGATAAACGTAGGATGTGTGTCTTATGACGTATAAATAAAGACACGTCACGCAATATATATATATATAAGAGATAGACACGGACAACGAGTCTATATATAGATGGTGGTGCTGAGAGTTCTCGTCATATGAGAGAGAGAGTAACCGATTTAGATAGAGAACAGACTGAATTAACTATATACTTGGTAGAATAGATATTCACAACAGATATAGAGTGATTACTAGATGAGTATATCGTGCGGTTTACATGAACCACTAGCAGTTCAAGACTTATATTACGTATAGATCTAATATACACTAATCAACATTAGGTAATAAATCTGGCGTAAAGGTGACGTAGCACTTATAGGAATTTTCTACAAATTAATTGTCCAAATTTTTTCAGTATTCCAAAACTAAAATTAAAGAGGATGATTATAGCGTTCAATATCTTTGTATTTTTTTATATGAAATGAACTCTATATTATTATAGCACAAATGATATAGAGCGCTTATTGTTAGTACACTTTTATGGTTATCGAGTAATATATATAACGAACACTAAGAAAAAAAAAAATAAATCTAGAAAAAATAAGAACATGAACGAATTTACGGATATTTATATAGTAGAGGAAGAAAATATACCTATATATACTTACCATTGCTAGTTTAATTGCAGCATTTACATATATATATATCCATACCACTTATTATCAAAGTATATAGGATGAGCACACTCACAAGGATGGAGAGAGACGATAGAGCGAGTATCCCACAACCGATGAAGAGAGCAGACGAGAGTATCTTCACACGAGCGGAGTGCCCAGAGCTGAGATAGAGAGATGAGCGCGTAATCTCTCTAAGTACATGCTTATGAGCGACGAGCGCGCTCGAGAGCCCAGTGATCAAATACCACATATAGTCTACGATCTTTTTCTTGACACAGCTTCAAAGTTTTAGGGGGCTCGAGCCGATCGGGAGAGACAGAAGGGGGGAACGAGAGTCCCCCCGATCCGTTCCATCACTAGAGCCTAAAGAACCCCGATACTCCTGCATACGTTAATTAAGACGGTACTAGCCTAGCGCTGCGTTAACGAGTGATGAAGTTTTTAAAAAAAATAAATACAACATGAATGAGGTAGGTATGGGAAGGTATGAGGGGAATGACCAGAGCCCAGAGCGTAAGTATATATATATCTCTGTGATGTTATGAGAATGAGAGAGAGGCACAGAGAGTGATAATAAATATAGTATGATCATGAGAGTATATTGAGTTATATGGCCGCTTGACTCACGAGGGTACAGACCCACGAGAGAATAATATATGAATTGTTCGTATATATTTTTGTTAACTAAATAAAAATCACCACACGGCAGTATATATATATATATTAAGTATATATATATAATATATATATATATATATATATATTAATATATAATTAAATATGTAACGAAACTATTACCAAAGCAACCTGACACCCATATAATCTCGAAACTACGATAAGGTACATAGATAAACATAATAACATATTGGAACACCACACTCACACCATTTGTAAAATGGAAAAATGATAATTTTTTGAGATATCTCGAAAACTACGAGATACAGGTTAAAATTAGAGAAAACTAAATGACACAAATTTGATATCAGCTTAGTATGAAATTTGGTATAGGATAAGTTAAATTTCTCTTTTTTAATCTCGAAAACTACGATAGGTATACTATATAATATAGAGAAAATTAATTTAACAGATATTTTAGGAACAGCGTATGAAATTCTTGATTATGAGCCAATAAGAAACTTTTTTTACCCTCTTTAAATATATTTTTCTATTTAACTAAAGATAATACCCCCAGGGTAAACATAGCAAAGAGTCGGGGTCTCACTGTCCACTGGTCGGCTAGTCAGAACATCTCCTAAAAACATTATAAATCAATATCACTGATTCCACTATTTATAGTATTTATTTGTACGTATCGTGAAAGTTTTATCGCAATATCATAAACTAGCAAAAAATCAAATTTTTCCATAATATCCAACTTTACACGCTGATTCCATATATGTTATTAATTTTCTTGTAACTATCGTAGTTTCGAGATATTAACAAATGCTTATGACTAATTAAGTAAGTTGAGAGGCCATATCGCGGGAAGTCTGCCAGTCTACTGGAATTCCTGGAGACTGAAACTGGACAAGTTGGAAACTGGATAATGGTGAAAAGTGAATACTAATGGATAATATATATATATATATATATTATATATATATAATATATATTATAGTATAGTATATATATATAATATATATTATATATTATATAATATATACTATATATATATATATAAGTATAATAATATATAATATATTATATATATTATATATAATTATTAAATATTATATATATAATATATTATATTATATATAATACTATAAATTATATTACATACAGGTATATAGTATATATATATTATACATATATATATATATATAATTAAATACCTCAAATGCTAATGGAAATGATACATAATATTGCGCGCCACAACACACACACGCGGAAGCGGAAATTGAGCACGGCACATCCCACATGAATAAAGTATATATATTATAACCTAACCTCACTGTGACCACTACACGAAGAGTGGAAAGGACATGATCCATCACCGGCAAATGAGCACGAGTGATAATAAGTAATATAGATATATATATATATATATTAATATAATATATATAATAGGGTATAAAATGACTAAGGTCGAAATATTTATATATATAAATATGATATAAACTCAGATGACAAATATATAATACTCGCCATGAATGTACTATATAATATATATAATAAATAAAGATATCTATATATATACGATATAGATAATATATCTTATACGGATTATAAGAACTATATAAAT
>JABUQX010018936.1:0-10000 GCA_015478945.1 Trachelipus rathkii
AAGACAAGGCCTAAGTTTGAGCTAGAACATTATCTCCAATCTCTGTCATGGATACTTAGGGAATGATGCATTGCTTACCGAAGATTGCAAGCACCGCCATTGAATTAATTAACACCCTAAGACTAACTAAACTTCGGACAAAAACACCAATAGGCTAGTCTTGATAGGCCCACGTGGAAGAAATATTCTATTATTTGTTCTTATATTAAAATAATTACCTTAATTTTAAATGATTTTGACGTAATAATACACAAAATATCGAAACTGCTATATAGTTCGGAGAGCACTAGATTATACTTTGCAATATTGCTGGCACGATTTATCAAGAACTTGCAACAATCCGTTCGTTAAGACCAATATAGATTAACCAATTGACGAAAATTGTAATCTAAAGCAGAATTAAATTAATATAAGAAAAAAAAATCTTTGAAAGTTATAAAACTGCAAGCTAGACAAAACTATATAAGTAAGCAGTTGTGAAGCTCATTAAGTGAATACCATGAATTTGTGTTTCGAAAGATTTCTTTTGCTCCTTGAATAAGATCTTGATAGTCCATAGATACTCTGCCTTGTGGTTTTAGTAATCTATCACTTAAAAATCTTAGTTAGGGTAAATTTGATTGGTGAGAAGGTAAAGAGAATAGAGATATGTTGATAGTGAAAATATTTATGAAAGGAAATGAAGAAATTTACCTGCTATACCCTTCTCCATTTTGAATTTCAAGTTGATTACACAAACACGACTAAATAGTACCAAAGCTTTGAAATAGAAGTGATCCACAATGTCGCAGACATTGTGGAGTTTTAAGTGAAATTAGTGAAAATCGGAGAGTCACATGTCAGACAAAATATAAATTACAATCCGCTAAAACTAATAAATACAAAGATACTGTATCGAGCAAATATTTTTAAATCCTTCACCGTAATCTTAGATGCTCAATACAAGGGTACTTCTCTCAGCTGATTCGGAGAGAAATATGTGGAAAGTATAAGTGTCAGTCTTTTATAATACGTAGTATATTAATAATTTAAAGAATAATACACGAAAATGGAAATGTAAATAAATAATTATTTACATATTATATACTATATACTCTATACTCTATATGGGAGTATATTATTTATATATCATATATATAGTAATATATATATAATATATATATAGTAATATATATTATATAATAATATATATATAGTAATTACGAATCTTTTGGGTGGGTCGCATACGAAATAAAGAACTAGTTGCCCTTTCGTTTTGTTTCTCTAAATGACTATGTGGTGGTCGGTCTCAGAGTGGGTTCTTTCCAGGTTTGTTTACGTGGCTTTTGTGGGACAAATGATTTAAAAGAGTTAATGAGTGGGAATTCATTCCAGTTTATTCATTTCTACTTATTTTTTATTTTATCATGTGGAAGAGGAAACTCACCAAAGAAAATTGATTCTTTTTTTTTTTTTTTGGAAAAATTAAAAAATAAAATTAAAGATATCAGTTTTTAAAAATAAAATAAAAGTTTGTTAAATCCTGGTATAGTAGGAGACCGCTGGAATTTCGTCATATGAAGAATTGGTGAGCGAGGTTAGAAAATAGACAGGATAGAAGCCAGCATAGGCCCTATTCGAGACTGTCCCAGTTAACCCTATAGACAGGAAATTGGTTCTAGTTAATCAAAAGTATAATAAAATCCTAGGGCATAGCGTTTAAGTACCAGTTTTCAGTATTATAAAATCACTTATTGTTGCATAGTGCCCTCCATTTTTGAATTAAAACTTATGAGGGTAACAGTAGTGCAGAGGGGTGTCACCCCCGATTTTTATAAAAATCACAGGATATACTCTAAAAAAATAATCATGAAGAAAAATGAAAACGAAAATCGTCCCTCTCTTTAGGAAAAAAGTTACACCCTCTCAAAGTTGTTAAAAATTCCATAGGATTTTCTTATAATTTTTTTTTTTTTTTTAAATCACAAGATATACTCTAAAAAAATAATAATGAAGCCTAAAAAAACGAAAATGATTAAAGTCTTAAGGAAAAAAAAGCTAGAGCCTCTCAAAGTTTAAAATTTACCCGTAGGCTTTCTTATAAAAAAATTAGTGGGTATAATAGTAGTGCAGAGGGGTGTCACCCCCAATTTTTATAAAAATCACAAGATAGGATTGAAGGAAATCGTATTGTTTCTATAGAAAACAAATTTATTAGAAAGTGTATATTTATTAGATTTCTAAATTTTTATTTTCTAATTCTATTGATTTGAGTAAATTCTTAGTACAAGACCATGATAGTAGAACTAGGGTTCATAATAGGAAAAAAAAAAAAAAATTAAGCATTTTACTATGAATTGGGAAAATACATCTCTAGCAATCGGAATAGCCTCAGGATGTGATAACTAGTATAGTTCACCTAGAACCTTTAGAAATAGGTTGGGTAGGCATGTAAATGATTTGTGTATTATATAGTTATTATCATTAACAACTTAAATTGTCCTTATTGATATCTGAGACAGGGATTGTAAAATAATTATTCAAAAATACCTAATATTTTTGTTGATAGTAGAAATATCTACATTTTAAGAGGTATATTTCAAAAGTAAAACCATTTAATAGTATAACTATTATAATAGTTATGTTATGATAATTATTACATAGGTTTCAGTAAATCATAACTGAAACCAAATAGATAGAGTAAAGTATATATATATATATATACTCATCAAGTATAGTATATATTATATATATCAATATATATAGTATATATATATATATATATATACCGCATTTTATTATGTAAGTCAATATATATTTTCTTCGGTGGTTCTCTTTGTTATATCGAGGTCTCCCTAATGTTTTTGGCATTTTTATGGCTGTTTCGTATTCTCCAGTATGAACGATGAAAGTGGATAGTCAAATTATGTGTACCTTGTCTTGGTTTAAGGCGATAATACCTTTGTGTACGACTAGAAAAACAAATCTTGTCTTGAAGACAACTAAATCAGAATCTTTTGAAGATTTGGAAAGCAATTCCTAATAGAAGGAGAAACGAGGAGATGTGCATAGAAGAAAGAAATAGATAAAAATAAAAGAAATTACCGAGAATCGGTTGCTTTTTTGTAAAAACTGCTTTATTCCATATCATGTACAATATATATATATATATAATATAATATATATATATATTATATATAATATATATAATATAATATATATATATATTTATTAATATAAATTATATTATTATATTCATATTTATATATTTATATTTTAAATATATTATCTATCAGAACAAAGTATATTAATAATTCAAAATGTCCAAAATATATTCATCTATATACTAGAAATTATAGATTTTTTTGTGAAATTAATTTTTATTTGAATAAATTGAAGGCAATTTGTTTTAGCTAATATTTTCAATTTCATTTTAAAGAATTGCTAAATGGATTCATTCATACTCAAAATATATATTTATTATGATATGGAAATAATAAATAATGGCATACATTATAAAAAGGTGAACTATTATATTGTATCCCTACATTAATTAAGTGTACTTAGTGGTAGTAACACTTATTAATGATTACCCTCTTTATAAGTGTGCTTATTAGTGAGACTCTATATTAATGTATCCCATCAAAAATTTTAATGATAGTAATGTAATAATCTAATAGATATATTTAGGGTCAAAAACTCATATATGTTATTATGTTAATATTACATAAAAATGAATTATCATAGAAAACCTATTTGTGATGTATCATATGATTTTAAACATCCTATAGCTAAATACGAGCGTTCGGAATAGAGTTAACCAATCAATTAACAGTAAGGTCGTTATTGTATGGCCGAAACTGAGCTAGTCGCAGTCTGTAGCTGTGAGAGAAATAGCGAAAGAAGTACTGTTGTGAAATGATTGACGTAGTCACTAGGATGAATATTTATAAGTGTCGCTTTTAAGAAGATTATAGAGAAGTAAAGAGTTGTTACTAGAGAGTAAGAGTGAGTTAGTCGTTGCAGGATCTAATGAGTAGTGTTAGGACGCTAGTAAGGGACAAGTACTGTGGAATAAGTGTAAGTTTCAACAATTTTTAAGGCATAAGTCTAAAAATCGGATATAAATAATAACGGTAAGCTGAAAAAATTATACTTCCAAAATTAATAGAACAACTAATTAAAAAAAATATCTTCAGGTTGCTGCATTACTAACAGATTACGGTGCAAATTTCTGTGCAGCTTTCGGGGTGATGCTCATGCAGACGGGTGAGAAGAGGAGAAAACAGGTACCATTGGCAAGAGATAGGTTGTTTCGTTAGTGAGAGATAGAGCAAATGTGAATCACACAGCTAGAGATAGTTGTCATAGATTTACAATACTCTCTTATGCACAGCATATAAACGCTTTGGTTAAGAAATATGAACTTAAGGAGCCGAGATCGAGATTTCGAGTGTTGCATGCATGTATTAGATCATTAGCTCACAAGAATTAGGCTATAGAGGGTAAATGGTTCACGCCGCACGCAGGCGCTTGTGGTGGACAAAAACTAAACTTTTAACGTAATGCATACTTCTCAGAGATAGTAAAGCACAGGATATGAGGATGTCACTCTAAAAGCCAGGGTAGACATAATGCTGACAGAGCTGGGGAATCTTAGAGAGATTAGTGGAGAAAAGCTTAAAATCTCCAGTGTTTATCTATCGTGTGTTCACTGAGGACGATACAAAAAACTTAGCTGTATAAGATAGACGTGATCGATAGGTGCTATGTACATAGGAAAATATCAAGACACATTTGGAATAGAGCAAAACTCTCTTGTATTGTGATACGTTTATAGTACTAAAATTTAATGATAGTACGAGATAATTATAGGAGCATAATGTCGAGGTGAAATCTGGATGCTGTACGTCCATAGTGTCGCTGGTTAGAAGAGAACTCGATATATGATAAATTACAGGGTGAAAATGAACATATTGATAGAGTTGTTGATGGTGGAAGAAAAGGGGTAAAGCGAAGAGAATAATGACAGTAAGCGTATTTGAAAAAGATTATATGTAGATATAGGGCTTTAGGCTTCTACTGTAGAAGATTCGATCGTGTACTGACTAGCTCTGCGCTCTTGTTCGCTATAAGAGAGCGGATAGTATCATTGTCGGATAATGTTCTCGAAGCGAATGAAGTACGCGGATGTGTAAGCACTGAGAAGAGGAGACTGGATATCAGTACTAGTTATGACAAGAACTTCTCTGAGATGTTGCGCTGAGGAATGGGAGCAATTTCGCGAAAGACAAGGCAGAGAAGAGTGAGTACTGACTTTGGAACAAGAAATAGGAGGTTGGTCATGTAGGTTGTTGTAATCTTGTTTCTTATGTGGAGCCATAGGCATATGTCGCGGACATTTCACTCGGTGTCACGCGACGGTAGATGACTCTACACAATATGAGAGCGATGATGACACATAAGGTGAGTGACGCTCCAGCGGTCACGCTCGAACATTGATGTGTAAGTTTGAATACTGAAGTCTAGCTACAGAGTTGTATACTACTAAAAGCGTATAATACGTTGGGTGAGCATTTAAGGAGCGTGAGACGTTCTTTCGTGAATTTTGCGTCAGGATTTTCTCTGGTATTACATACTGACGACCATTTAAAGGTTGAGTTATTTTTCTGTTATCGTGTGTACATAAACGTTTAGGACAGTCTTCCGCGTTACTCTTGACTACAAGGTCTTTATGTGGCAGAGAGAGGTGTGGGTGTGATTGATATGATAAGTGATGTTTAGTATATAATTTGTAGATTATTCATTAGTAGGATGTATTATTGTAGAATTAAATATTAGTTATTAGTAATGATATCGTATTTTTATAATAATAAGAATATATATTATATATAGTAATTTCTTTTTTATTATAATATTAGAGAAATAATTATAAATTTGTTAAAATCTGATGTTATAAAATATATAAATTTGATTAATGATGTTAATAGTATAGTAGCCATATTATTTATATATTAATAAGGTGATACTATTCCTCACTCCTCAGTTTCGAATCATCAATATGTTTTTTTATTTTTTTTTTTTATTTTGTGGGCTTCTCTTTTATAATTTGATCCCTTCGTTTTGTCTCTTCATTGGATAGACGTTATTTATGTTTCAATTTTCTTTGGTTATATGTGTTGATTTTTTATATTCTTGTCTGTGGGTGTCACATTTTATTTTATACTTCGATCTTTATATATTGTTGTTGTGTTTGTGTGTAATTTAATAAAAACATGTCTCTCTCTCTCTCTGTGTTTCTCTTTTATCTCTCTTATGGTTAATGTACGTTATAAGTTTAGTTTTTATTTTTTTATTATATTTACTTTTATCATTGTAAATTGTTTATTTTTTCTATTTTTTGTTGCTTTATGTTTTATGTTTTTTTTTTATATTAATTTTTTTTTTATTTTTATTTATTTTTTTTATTTTTTTACTTTTTTTTTTTTTGGTATTTTTGTATTTGTTATTAATTATAATTTTTTTTTTTTATTATTGTTTTTTTTATTATTTATTTTTTTTTTTATTTTTTTATAGATTTTTTATTATTTTTTTGTATATTATTTATTTTATCTATGTATTTATATGTGGTCAGCTAATGTTCTTTGTTTTTTTTATTATTTGTCTTCAATTTATGAATATTTTTATTTTAAATTTTTGGTTGTATCTGTTTGGTGATTTATATTATTTTTTTAAAGTTTTTTCCTGTTTTTTATTTATTTTTATGTATTTATTAGAACTTTTTGTTAATTATCCATCCTAATGTCGTAACACTAATTTAAATTTTTTATTTTTTATGTTTTAAGATTTTTTTTTTATTATTATTATTTTTTTTGTATTTTTTTTTTTTTTTCTGTTTATTTGTTATTTTTTTTATTTTCTTACCTTTGTCTTTTTTTTTTTTTTTTTCTCGTGATTTATCTCTATTTTTTTTTTTAGTATTTTAGTTTTTTCTATATTTCAGTTTGTGTGTACTAGTTTTATTTATTTTCTTATATATTTTTCAATAGGTATTTTTATTTATTTTATGAAATGGTTTTTTTTGTGGATTGTTTTTATTTTTTTATTTTTGTCTTTTTTGATATCAAGAAATAGAAAATTTATTTTTAAGTTCATTAATTTATTTTTCTTAGTTTCGGGGGGAATAGTTGTGGTACAAATCTTGGATTTAGTCTTTTGTTTCTGTAGATTCTTTCTCACTTTTTTTATACTTTTTATGTTGATATTACTATAGGTATCTTTGCGCACGTGGTGTTTTATATATATTCTGAGTATGTGTTTTTGTTGTGTGTTCTGGTATATCTTGTGTTTTGTTTAATTATCCTCTCTCTCTTTTTTTCTTCTAGTGTCGTTCTTGATCTATTTTTATTTGTCGTTCAAGTATACGTTTGTGATTTCTCTGTATATTATAATAAGTTATACTATATTTTGTTGTTTATGTCTGGAATAAGTGACATAAAATATTCTTTTTATGATATAGTGTGTTTATTATTCCTTATTTTTTTTATATTGCTCAACTAAATTCGTAGTAGGGGTATTTCGTTTATATTTCATACATGATATATATATTTTTATTATTTAGTAACATTTTCTTCTCTTTTTATTTGTGTTTACTTTTATTCCACTATTTGATTGTGTTGTATTTGTTCTGTTTTCTCGATATAAATTGTTTCAGGATACTAAATTGTGAGCCTGTAGGTGATTTTAACTTAAAAGATTTAGCGCAAAAAAGTTTTCATTTATTTTTATTTGTGTGTGTCTGCTTCTCTCTTTAATTTGCATAGTCAATGCTAGGCTACATTCTATACATAAAGACGTAATATGTTTATGTCATAAAAACTCATTGCAATGGTTATATCGCATTGCGAGATATAATTATTATTTTATAGAGTAGATGAAAATTTTGAGAAGGATTCGGAAGCTATTTGCAGCTTAATTAATAATATTATGAGCATGAGATACTAAGTAGATAATATATAACACTCATACTATTGGCTGTGACGATAATGTTCGTTATTGACATGAGAGCATCTAAAGTTTTAATAATATAATAACAAGAGAGTCAACTACATCTAGATAATATAATTCTTTATACTTTTTAGCAATGAATATTCTAATGTAATGATAATATATATATATACTTAAAATATATATAATAAATTATTAATGATTAATGATTATAATATATATATTTAATATTTATTATTTATTGTATTTAATTTAGTACTAATTTATTATTTATTTATTTTACTTAATGTATTATTATTGATGATGATTTCATTGATGATTATGTCAGCATAAGATTTCATAGATGATTAATAGGTAATAATGGAGTAAGTAAACCAAAGCAATGTCTAAATTTTGCTTTTATTTGTACATAACCAGCATAATAACCCGCAACCGCGGGAATCCGCAGCGTTGGTTCGATATAATTCTCAGAACGCAACCAGCAACGCAACTGCACCTAGCGAGTTATTAAGTAGATATTAGACATTATATAAGTAAAACCGCAAAAAAAAAAAACGCACCGGGGTATTTAGTGATATTACAATAAATATAATATTTTCAAGCACTTTCTGCTCTCAATTACATCTTATATTTATTTTATATGATTAATATTAAATAATATAAATATATATTAATGATATATAGTATATAAGGGTAATATGATAGGATATAATATTATATATAGTATGATTATAAGGTATGTATTATTTATTAGGTAAGTTAATTAGGATAGGGTATATTATTTGTGTGATATAGAATAGATAATGTGTATTATTATTTTATAAATATTATAATATTAAATATTATGAAATATAAATTATATTTAAATATATTATTATATTATATTATATATAATTTATTATATTATGAATAGGTATTAAGGTATGATATTATTATTAATATGACACTATAATAATTGTGTATAATATTTATATATTAAATATTATATATCATTTTTACTATGAATTATATATTATAGGTTATTATGTATATAATATATTATTATTAATTTTATTATTAATATATTTTATAGTTAATATATTATATGATATTATAGTATATATATAAAATATAATATAGTTCTTTTATAAAAAGTAGGTAATGATAATTTATATACTGATTAGATATTAATAAGTATATTTATTTCTTTCCCTAGAAGTGGAGGATAGTGAGCGGATATTGGAAGTACAGTATAGCGTGAAATGGGTAGTAACACAAATATAGTAGGATACCATTGAGCTCATGAACATATAGTGTTAGAGCTTTTATATATTGTTGATTTATGTATGTTTATTATGTAGATGTTTTTAAGATAAATTTTTATTTTTGTAGACGTCAGAATTATATGGCTTATTTAATTATATTTATTCTTTATAATAAATCTAGTAAATATAATTCACTGAGATTGATGATATAATTTAATATACATCGGATAGTACAGTAAGATGATTTATTTGTATAGTATTTATATTAAGATATATTCTAAATTATATTATGTATCTGTTAATATAATTTTCCTCTAGTATAATATTACTCATTGTATTGACATTTTCCCATTTAATATTGATCTTGAAACTACTTGAGAGTTTATCTTATTTATAGGATGAATATTGTCTACATCGTTTAATGCCTGGCATAATGGATGATTATTGAAGATATATTTTCTGTATTGAGCTTAGAAAAAACAAAATATCTAACACACCTATTTGATGTTTATATTAAATTAAAAAGAATAGTATCAATATATAAATGAAATAAAGAAATATAATTTTAATTAGCAGTCCATCTTGTTATGAGAATTAATTATTATATACTATGACTTACACTAACACTCTTCCTGTATGCTCTAAGGATATATCCGCTCCTAAAGACCTTGCACAATAATCACATGAGTCATTTGACTTGTCTTTGCTCTCGTTCGGCTAAACGAATTTGAAGAACTATCGTATTCTGTCATAGTAAAGTTGGGTGAGTT
>JABUQX010018936.1:15000-20067 GCA_015478945.1 Trachelipus rathkii
TCGACTCTATATACGTGAAATGTCCTTTACAAAGGAAACAGTAGATAGGGTTATAAAGAAAGTAAATAAGGTGCATTGTATCTCATGTCCCCAGTTTGTACTTCTCTTCAAGAAAAATCAAGAGAATAAAAATAAAAAAGTATTTAAATAACGTAAAGAGACAATAGCTTAAATTATATAATTTTGAAGAGGTTATATTTTTGAATAAAAAGCTCTCTCAGAAAGTATACATTTGAAGAAATTAAAACATTGAAGTTTTTTTTGCTGAAATTGCAAATTACAGGTTCACCTAAATGATAAATGATCGAAAGAGAAGAATTAAAAAAAAAAAAAGTTAAAATGTCAGAAGTGTTCTTTGTAGGAGTCATACTAATGACCCTAGGTAGAAGAGCTAGATGAATTAATTAATAAATCTTGAAAACTTTAAAAGGTGAAAGCTTATAGAAAAGGAAGACACATTGGGAAAGATATTTCTTATCCATGTGAGGCGAATGATCCTTTCTTTCTTTCTGTAGGAGAGTAACGTATAACTTGATGGACAAAGGCAAAAGAGTTTGTCAAAGAAGAGTGTATGATCAGAAACATATTTACTTAGGGTGATTTACCTGACTCTTGACCTTTGGGTTGGCATTGACTTGACTATAACCTGACCTTTTTTTGACCGCGACATTTTTTGACCTATTCTGTTTACCTTTTTGGGCACCTGAATTTTTTAGCCTTAACTTTTTTGGGACATTTTGCACCTTTGTTATTGAGAACCTCGGATTTTTTGAGACCCTGGATTTTTTGAGAAACCCGGAATTTTTTTGAGAACCCGGATTTTTTGAGAACCCGGATTTTTTTGAGAACCCAAATTTTTTGAGAACCCAAATTTTTTTGAGAACCCAAATTTTTGGAGAAACCCAAATTTTTTTGAGACCCCATAATTTTTTGAGAACCTTAATTTTTTGAGAACCCTTGTCATTTTTGGCCCCCCTAATTTTTTGGCAACTCTAATTTTTGCAACCCTTCAAGAAGGGTTGAGCACTCATTAACTGGTTGCGTAAGCCAACCGTGTGTAGCGTGTCCCACCTAAGACCTAATTTTTTCGGCGCAACCCTGATTTTTTGGCAACCCTAATTTTTAGGCCACACTTCGAAGACAAAAGGAGTTTGCGCCAAACGGGTTGCGTAAGCAAGCCGTTGTACGTATGCCACCCTATTTTCGCCCCCCTAATTTTTCGATCATGGGTCATTTTATGCCCACGGTAATTTTTGATATTTCATCTTAGGGGCTTAGCCTATTTTTTTGATGTCCTTAACCTTTTTTGCCCTTCACCTTTGCTCCAAAGCTTGACAGATACATTTCGACCATGGGCCAATTTTGCCCACGGTAATTTTCCTGCGTCTTCAATGGGTCAATTTTGGCCCACGGTAAATTTAGGTTGGCTTTCCTTTAGGGGCTTAGCCCCTATTTTTTTTTTAATGTCTTAACCTTGTTTTTCCATGATATTTAGCCCTTGACCTTGCCATATACGCATGGGTCATTTTTGGCCCACGCTAAACATTTTTCCCCACTCGTGCAACCCGTCACAATATTTCGTTCTAACTTGAGCGTATGTATGGATCTATCCTATACTTGAACACCTACACACACACACACAAACACACACAACACACACACACACACCAACACACACACTTAACCTTATACAGACATTCATATGTCACTTATACACACATCACTATGACACTTACATTTACCCATAGACAGTTACATTTACACCTTATACACACGTAAAAACACACTGCCAACCCTTTGGTCGTCCATGGGTTATTTTGACCCACGGTAATTTTTTGTCCTTCCTTTAGGGACTTAGCCTTTTTTGATGTCTTACTTGTTTGACCATGAATTCGGCCTAACCTTGCCATATACTATAGGTCAATTTTGACCCACCTAACTTGATGGCTTTGATGGTTCCAATCACCGTAAGAGTATCTAGTGATGTCTATTAGTGTTCTATGAGTATTAGATAGTGCGCGGGGTGAGTGCCAGGTGAGTGCAAGTGAGTGGCCAATGAGTGCCACAGTGAGTGCCGATGAGTGGCCAAAGTTGATGTGACCACATAGTGCCAAGTGAGTGCTCACATAGTGCCGAATGAGTGCCACATAGTGCCCTTTTCTAGCCTGCCCTGAGCCCCGAATGCCCCTAATATGGGTGTCTACCCGCTAGGTTATAAGGTATGAGAATTCGAATGGTGTATATTAATACTGCTGGATGCTTCCTACTATAGTTTTCGTCTTTTTCTAAGCACTTATGCACTATGTCACTTTATACAAACATCACTATGACACTTATTACACACTAATGACACTTATAGCACTTACACTAGCGATAGACACTTAACATTCAACTCATATACACTTTACACACACAGATACAACTTACACTTACACTCACCACTCGATATCTTGATGCCTCAACTTTTGATGCATCAATTTTTGATGACTCAGCATTGATGCCTCAGGATTGATGCCTCAGCTTTGATGACTCATCTTATTTACTGGATCTTTGATCCCACCTATATTGATGATTCATCTTTGATGACGTCATCTTTTGATACCATCTATTTTGATGATTCATCTTTGATGCTCATCTCTACCCAGATGCAAAGAACAGATGTTAAGTATGTAATGCTTCCCCTAGATCATAAGCTGCCCATCACGGCGCAGAATGCGCCATCCGCGCAAAGGATGGAGGCCTCGCACCCACAGTTGCGATCCGCCGCGCGAATGAAAAATATATATATATACTATGAGTCATTCATTTTTATTTCATACATTTTTTTTTTTTTTTTTTTTTTTTTTTTTTTTTTTTTTTTTTTTTTTTTTTAACATTTTTATATTAAGCTTTATACGCTGAACCTAAAACTGTAATTCATTACAGACCTATCATTTAACACATATATTTATTAACATTATTTTTACTTAATACTTTTTACTTAATACTTTTTAATTTAAAAATTGTATGTAAGAAGAAAAAAACCAGAGTGCCTGATATATAAACATTTTATTTTACTACAACTGTACGAAATTTTATTAAAAACATTAACATTACATACCTTAAAGCAGTAAATCAGTAAATCAATAGAGGTGTTACCTAACACCAAGAGGGGATTAGTATGCTTTTGTTTTACTGCTTTATGCTTTAACTCATGTTTTTAGCTGCTTTGGAATACTCATTGTTTTACTGTTTTTACCCTTATATGTTTTTACTGCCTTTAAAACTCACATATTTATTAACATTACATACCTTTAAAGAGTATCAGGTAAGATCAAATAGAGGTGTTATCCTAACCCTATGGGATTGAGTATGCTTTTTGTTTTACTGCTTTTACTGCTTTATACTCATGTTTTACGTGTTTTCCTGTTTTTACTGTTTTTAACTTATATGTTTTTACTGCTTTAACTCATGCTTTAACATAATTACATACCTTAAAGCAGTAAATCAGTAGAACAATAAAATAGAGGTGTTACCTAATCTAACACCTAGGGGGGATAGTATGCTTTGTTTATACTGCTTTAAACTGTCTTTAACTCATGTTTGCTGTCTTAACTTCATGTTTTACTGCTTTATAACTTTACGTACTGTACTGTTTAAACTTTCTGCTTTACTGCTTTAACTCATATATTTATTAACATTATGTTTTTTATTTTGTTTTAATACTTTTTAATTTATTTTATTGATTATTTTTTATTTATTTTATTATTATTTTATTATTTTATTTATTTTATTTTTATTATTTTTATTATACTTAGTGTTAATTACTTCAAGTAAGTATTATTATGATTTTATGAAGCGACCTACACCAAACACACTACACACACAACACACACACACACACTACAACACTTATACACACATAACACATTGCACGTATGACACTTAAACACACATTCACTAGACACTACATTTACCCATAGACACTTACATTTACACTTAACACAATCGGTCACAAACACACCAACACACAAACTTACCTTATACACACATTCACTATGACACTTATACACA
The DNA here is from genome assembly GCA_015478945.1 of Trachelipus rathkii. NCBI lineage: Eukaryota > Metazoa > Arthropoda > Malacostraca > Isopoda > Trachelipodidae > Trachelipus > Trachelipus rathkii. Next base: position 19,054 of record JABUQX010018936.1, read on the forward strand.
CATTCACTATGACACTTACATTTAATCATAGACACTTACATTACACTTACACTCACACAACCGATATATTTTCTTACACTCACACAGATTTACCCACACTCACACCAGATTTACTTACACACACACAGATTTACTTACACTCGCACACAGAATTTACACACACACAACACACACACACACACACACAAGCAACACCCACAGCACACACTAACTTACACATATAACGTATAATTTATTAAAACATTTTATGTTTTAACTAAACACGTACATTTATATTACTCATTCAATTATAACTAAATTATTTCAAAGTTTCTATTAAAACTTCTATAATAAATCAATCATTTCCTTTAGCAGTAAATTTATTGTTTCAGTGTTAATACTTTTTGTTTTATAAATTTTTATAACTATCAATTTTAAAATAACTTTTACTAAACTATTTACTGAATTTTATTAAAAACATAATTTACGTGCGCTTAAAGGCAATAATCATAATCTCAGGTAAGGTTCAGCCCTAGCACCTCTACATATTTCAAGCTTGCCCCGTTTTGTTCTGTTGACTTACTGCTTTACATCATCTTTAAGACTCATGTAATAAGTATAAATAACAAAAATAAGTCTTCTCTGCTAACATAACATGTATTTTATTAAACTCATTCTAAGTTTTTATTTAAAAATAACAATATTCCTTACATTTTATATTATTCCACTCGATGTTACTAAAAATATTTCAAAAGTTTTTTAAATAATTCGGGTTTTCTTTGATTATCTCATATTATTATTTATCTAGTACATTGACATCCATCACGAGAAAACACAACAACCGCACTCCTTACAGATACGAAACTAACCTCTCTCTGTAAAATGTGTTGAAATAACTCCTCTTGAGGTCTAAATTTAGGATAATATCCTTTTTGTATCCGGGGCGATTTAAGCCTGAATTCCAGGTAGAAATAAATATATTTCAAACTGACCGTTTTCTGTAAAATGTGGTGGCTAATAACTACGTTATGCGCC
>JABUQX010018937.1:7500-10000 GCA_015478945.1 Trachelipus rathkii
TTGTGACTATTTCCTTTTGATAGGTAGAATGAACTTACAGGAAATCCAGAGTGGCAGATAGGATTTTCTTTTGAATATTCATTCATATATTTAGTTAATTTTTAATTCTAAGTAAAGAAAACTTTTAAATTTGAAATTCTAGATGGCATCTCCTTGAAGGCCTTCATTAAAGTTATATAACAAAAGTTGTATGCTAATAGTAAAGTTTGAAACATTATTATCGTAATGTTTGGATGCATATGAAACAAATGATGTAAATCCTATCAAATTTCGAAGTTTTCAAATTACCACACCATAATTATATTTTATTGTGATCAGTTCTATGATCATTGAATATACATATATACATATATATATATGTATATATATATATATATATATATATATATAGCGTTATATATATATATATATATAAGGCGGTATATATATATAGCAATATATATATATATATATGTTGTATATATATATATATATATTATATTATTATATATATATATATATATATATATATATATATATATATAGTTATGCTATATATATATATATATATATATATATATATATATATATATATAAACACATAATATATATATATATATCTACATATAGCATTTATATATATTAGCATATATATATATATATATATATATATATATATATATATATATATATATATATATATATATATATATATATATATATATATATATATATATATATATATATATATATATATTTATTAATATTATATATAAATAGTAAATATATATGCTATATATATATATATATATATATATATATATGGGGTGGTTGTGTGCTTAAACCTTAAGGAAACAATAGTGATGGGGAACTTGAAATAAACAAAAAAAATAATTTTCCCATTTTATTTCTGATTTATTTTTTATCAAAGTTTATTAAAAGTTTCACAATAAAATAGAATTTGTAAACGTGTTTCCTTACACTTTATTTTCTAATTATAAAGATGTTCAAGAGTGTCTTTGGTTCCTAAAATTTACTAAGTTTAGATAAAGATTGCAGAATTAATAGATGAAGTTCTCCTACTGTCGGGAGAATGAAAGAGGTTAAGTATTTAAAGTTATGTTAAGAAAAAGAAGAAGCATGCAGAAGGGGAAGAGGAAGAAGAAATTTCTGCTAATCAGTTTGTTAAAGCTGATTCTTCGATGATGATGGATGAAGAGGAAAAGGTTTATAAGAGGAATAAAAGGAAATCAAAGACTAATGAAAAAGTCTGAAATATCTTTAAATATTTTCATTATTTTTATTATTTTGTCCCTTCCTTGAAAAAACCAAGCCCGTGAGTGGTGTCATTCTGTAAAAAAAAAAAAAAAAAAAAAAAATCATCAAAGGAAAATAGTTTTCTGTAATAGTCTTCATGATTGGTTCTTCAATTGTAAATGTATATCTATTGGTTAAATCTAAATAAATGAGAAAGTGTTTCATAAACAGAAGTTTTTCTTCAAACTTTCCCTGATAAATCACAAATATTTAGAAAAATATATTATAAACATATTCAAAAATTTATAGGCCATGACAGACTTAGACTGCGCTGAAAAAAAAACTGGAAATTTAAAAATGACAGTGGCAATTAAAATTAACAAATTAAATAAGTCAAATACAAATGAAAGAAATATAAAACTAAATTTTATGAGAGCATATGTAATAAATTGTACCACGAGAAAGAAAGCGAAAGTAATACATAATAATAATAATAATAATAATAATAATAAACACATACATAATAATAATAATAATAATAATAATAATAATAATAATAATTTTTACAATTTTAAATCTTTTAATTAGAAATTAAAAAATTGCATTATTAGATTAATTTACAGTGAAGTAACAATATATGAACAATGATGCAATATATAATATATAAATATATGAGTTATAGTGTTGGTTGGTGGTAGAGTATCTGTTACAGTATATATATATATATATATATATGTTATATATATATATATATATATATATATATATATGTTATTATTATTATAATATGTTATATATCCTTATGCATAAACATATATATTATATTATATATTATATATATATACATATATAGCATATATTGGTATATATATATATATTATTGTATATATATATATATATATATATATATATATATATATATATATATATTATATATATATATATATATATATAAAAATATATAAAAAAAGACAAATATGTATATATATATATTTATTTATACATATATATAAAAATATATATATATATATATATATATATATATATATATATCCTATTATGTTTTACGCCTCCATCATTTTTTTATTTTTTAATATAATGTTAGTATATGATACTAACAATGAATTTAATTGGTAACGAATAGGATTCAAAAGTTTCTAGTATTCCTAGCCATAACTTTCGGTCCGTAACTGCCACTAAACGTACGATGCTTAAAAGAGTACGATTTTATTAAATATTTTAATAACTTTTTAATATTTAAAAC